>JABUQX010122399.1:0-14656 GCA_015478945.1 Trachelipus rathkii | reverse complement strand
TTTTAGTTAAACACACTTGGAAAAACCGATCAGGGAAGGAAATGCAACCATCTTAGAATTTCCAGCAGATTTTTTGAAGAATATGTAAGCGTATCTTAATCTGAGCTGAGTATTTGAAAAATCTATTGTGCGCCAAAAATTAAACAAATTTTCGAAAAAATTATAGACCCAGCCATATATATATGCGACCAATAGACTTATTGATCACACATCCATTTCTGTTTACTATTTTGGTACCCGAGATTTAATGTATCAGCATTTAAGAGATGATGGTTTTTACAGTCATTACAGAAAATATATCTTTCCTGCAATTTGTTATACCGATTAGGGTAATGTCTCCTCAATTACAGTTTCAGAGGAAGATTTAAAAGAATTGAAGATGTAAAATTTTACAAGGAAGATCTCGAAAGCCCAATTGTATTCCTCTCATAGTATAAGCAAAAAATGCAATTTATGGCGAAGCTGAATGGAATCACAGCAGCAGATCGTCTTAAAATTTCAACTACATTTACGGGCACTAGTTTCTTGTCCGCAGTCACAATTTCCATAAATTATTTACATCTTGTTTCAAATACTGGCAATTTTACCCTGGCCTACTGCTTCAGTTGAAAAGAAGCTTGGTTCAACATTAAACTTCTGAAAACCTACTTTGAGAAATACTATTGGGGATGAAAGATTACTGGACTTGCCCTCTTACATACATCGAAAATATTAGATATAACAAATGAAGATGTGTATCTCGGACTTTGCTGGACTTCTCATGCCCTGCAATTAATTTTTACCAATTTAGGTAAGATGATTTTAGTAATTTATATAAATTATTTCCCATTTTCTTTCTTAGAAATTTTATTTTGGGGGCCCTTTTCCACTTGAATATCATATATATATTATATATACTATATAGATTATACATATATATATACTATATATACTATATAATGTATATATATATTATATATATTATATATATATATATAATAATATACTATACTATATATATATATATATATATATATATAGTATATATAATATAATATATATTTATAATATAATATATAATATATATATATACTGTATAATATATATATTATATAGTATAAAGACGATTTTTGTCTGGCCCCCCCGAAAAAAATTTTCTGGATACGCCACTGTATATACTATAATATAATATATATATATATTATATATATACTTATAATATATATATATATATATATATATACTTATATATAATATATATATATATATTATATATATATTATATATATAATATATATATATTAATATATATATATATATAATATATATAATAACCTGTGTACCAGATGCGAGATATAGAACCCAATTTCGACTCCCGACTCCGACTCCGACTCCGACTCCACTTTAAACAAAAAATTTTTCGACTCCGGCACTCCGACTCCGACTTCCGGCTCCAGCAGTCAAATTCAAAAATTTCGACTCTGACTCAGCTTAGTGCTTACCGAGTTACAAAACATTTTTTTGTTCAACTATTTTTTTCGCTTGATTTTGAGAATAAAAAACTATACCACTTTTCCAATGTTTCCTAATCTCCAAATGCTATACGGTAAAATACCGTAAAGAATAGAGAGCTGTAGCAGATATCCGCATCACGCATAATTTTTCTCTACCCGCATCCGCCATGAATTTTTTGCGGATAGCGGATAGTGTTCATTTATGAATTATGAGATAAATGTTCCTCAACTTTCTGTTACGCAAGATGTTCAGACTCGTTGGAATAATAGTTGGTACATACATGGGAGAAATAAATGAAGCTGTTCCCCTTATGCTTCGAACAAAACACAAAGGTGAAAGGCTAGGCTTGAAGGTGATGATAATACGATTTTAGGTAATTGTATTACTCTTCTTAAAAACCGTTAAAAGGTAACTTAAGACTATTATCTCAGAAAAAATTCTTGTTTGCCAGACGAGATTCTTCTAGATGCAACGATGAAAGCTGTGATAAATACTGATATTAAAAGTAAGAACTTTCAAAGATGATAGAAACACTAATCTGGACGCATAGGGGGGGGATAATAGATTTCAAAAATCTGCAAAACCGATTACGGCATTTGCCAATATTAACTTTTCTGGATCCTAGAACAAAACCAAATTTCTTTGAACCACGTTGTTTCACATGAGGGGTTTTAAAATTTTATTTAGTATGGCCATGTGATCAATTTGCTGCTAAAAAAGATATTTCACCACGCCAATAAAAAGGAAAAGATTGCAGAAAACAGACACACATTTACTCATCTGTTAGCGAAACCATGCAGAGTCATTGAACGTGCTTTTGGCCAGCAGCCGATGAAGAGTCTTTGTTTCAGAGTTCAAAGGAACTCTGTTCATTGATCGAAGATTATCAAAAGCGAAACTCTTGGAATCGGAAAAAGATCCATTGGTTTGATGGTGTGATAATTGTAAAAGTTTTCACATCTTGCAGAACTCGGCAGGGGAAAAATACTTAGCTGCCCTTCAATAGCTGTAAGGCTGGCGCGCACTTTTCAGCGATGCAAGATTCTCATTTTTACGAAAGAAAAGAGAAGTAAAGCTCTCCCTTTTAAAGGGCTCAGGAAGCTTTAAGTTTTTTAAATCATAATTTGAGAATTATTTCCAAATTCAAGTATTATTCTACATATAAACCTTTTTTTTCAAATTGTTGAGGCTGGGTCGGCAAGAGGATTGGGTGGGGATTTGCAAAAGAGTTGGTGCGTCTATTATCTCGCAAATCTGGTAACACAGGCTATACATATATATATCATATATTAATTATATATTATATAATAATATATATATATATATATATATATACTATATAATAATATCTTAATATATATATAATATAATATATATATTATTATATATTATATATTAATATATATATATATATATAATATATAATATATATATATACAGTATACTATATACATATATATATATATATACTATTATATTATATATATAATACTATTCTATATATATATATATATATATATATATATATAATATATTATATATATATATATATATATATATATATATATATATATATATATTATATATTTATATATAACAACTCCCAGGAGGGCTTCGCCCTGTCAGTTGGTCCAACTTCTTTTGGCCCGAAATTCTTAACCCTAGAGCATTTTAGAAAACCATATCTTTTCGCAATTGTTTCCGGATGGCCAGTCCTCTGGTTAAATACCTCTACAGGTAAGGGTTTTCGCCCTTTCAGTAGAACTAGCATATTCTTTCATTAGGCTTCAAAATCGTTCACCCAGAGGTCTCCAAGAGGATCTGGCTCAGGCGCCATTTAAGATTCTTAACCACGGTCCAAGAAGTAATTACAAGGCAAAAGGAAGGCACCAGGTTGCTAGCTTCTGTCGCCCTATAACCATGCGAAGAAAATCTTCACTTGGTCCTGACAGCTACGAAACTTCCAACCTTCTTTGTATATATATAATATATAATATATATTATAATATATACAATATATATTATATATATATACCTATATATATATATATAATATACTATAATAATATATATATATATATATTATATATATAATATAATATATATATATATATATATATATATATATATATATATGATGAGTACTTTGTGGCTAGGACTTCTTAAAAATCCCTTCATTTCCTCCAATCCGCGGACAGTGATTTTTACTATCCGCATTCCGCGGATAGTGATTTTTACTATCCGCACCCGTCTAGTGATTTTCAAAAAATCCACCCATCCGTAAATGGAATATTTTCCATCAAGACACATGCCTAAACAAGATAATATTTCAAAGAAAATTGTTCACAACAAAAATCAATCAACTAAAAGGAAAAAAATAGTCGAATGAGCATCAATAACAGTAATAAAATAATTTAATAATAATAATAATAAATAATAATAATAATAATAATAATAATAATAATAATAATAATAATGAAATAAATCATAATAATAATAATAATAATAATAATAATAATTAATAATAATAATAATAATAATAATAATACTCTATTAAAAATTTTCGACTCCGGACTCCGATCCCCTTACACAGGAATTTTCGACCGACTCCGACTTCCGACTCCACAGTTGCACAGAATTTTCGACTCCGACTCCGACTCCGACTCCTGGACAAAATTGCCAACGACTCCGACTCCACCTCCGACTCCGCAGCCCTGCAGTTTCAAGGGAGAGTTTGCTTCATCTTTTCGTTTCCGGGTAATGAGATCTTGCCCACTGGAAAGGCTCTTCACTAGCTACCACTTGTTAAAGGGCATGCTAAGAATCCCTGAGAACCTCGCAAGATGTGGGAAACTTTTACAATTATCAATCCACAAGACCAGTGGATCTTTATCTGATTCCAAGCCTTTTTTCTCTTTTTGAATATTCTATCGATCAATGATAGGGAGTGTCTTTTGACCACCTCTGAACAAGACTCTTCATCGCTGCTAGGGGAAGACAAAGAACCGTCCATAGATTCGCATGATCCGCTTAACAGATGGATATGCGTGTCTGTTTGTGTGATCTTTTGCTTTTTATAGGGCTGGTGATATTTCTGCCTTTTGCAGCATTTCATCACATAGGCATCCTAAATTATTTTTAACCCTCTGTAAAACACCTAGTGGTTCAAGAAATTGTTTTGTATCTAGGAATTTAAAAAAGTTGTATTGTACATTCGTCATCGTTTTGCAGAGTTTGAAGTCTATTATCTATCTCCAGCAGAGGTTCTCAAACCTATTTCGTCTGCCGCCCACTTTGAAAATCAATTATTTTTCAGCGCCCCCCAATTATTTTTTACTTTGAGAAAAACTTTTAAAAACCACAATGAACATTCAATTACTTTAACTAATGTTATCATAAACCAGAGATGGTGAGTCTGGTCGGAGTTTAAAACTACATTCTTAAGCGAGACTTTTTTTTACCAGTGAGAGCAATTAAAACGCAAACATATAAACTGCAATTCCTTTTTATTCAAATTTAAAACAAACCTAATCAATTTTAATTTAAAACAAACAATCAATTTTAATTTTAAATAATCTAATGTGAAGAATGAATCTGATGATTTTTAACAAGTTTCACACCCCCAATTTTTTTAAGGCCCTTACCGCCCCCCTCTAGACCTCCAGCGCCCACAAGGGGACGTTATCGCCCACTTTGAGAAAGACTGATCTACAGCATGAGTGCTTCTGTCATCCTTGAAAGTCCCTTGCCTTTAATAAATATATAACTATAATTATTATATATACTATATATATATATATATATATACATATATATATATATATATATTATATATTATATATATATATATATATATTATATATATATATTATTATATATATATATATATATATATATATATATTATAAAAGGTTAGTTCACACACGTTTCTCATTTCATAGATGAATACTATCCGCTATCCGCAAAAAATTTAATGCGGATGCGGATGTCACATGCGGATAGTGAAAAGATATGCGGATATCCGCATATGCGATTGCGGATGCGGTTATCCGCTACACCTCTAATATATATTTATATATATATAATATATATATATATATATATATATATTATATATATATATATATATACTATAATATATAGTATATATATATATATTATAAATATATGCTTAGTATATATTATATATATATATATATTATAATATATATATATATTTACTAATTAACATTTGAAATCTTTATTAATAGTTTTCTTATGATAAGAATAAAAAATTATTTTAACAATAACAATAGATAATTTTAATAGTAATATAAGATTATTTGCACTTTTACTGTTATTGTATTCTTATCATTATTATTTAAATTCATATTAATTTTAAGTACAATAAATAAATCGCTAATATTTTGCGCCAAAAAAAAAAATAAATAAATAAAAATTAAAAAAAAACACAGATATACGAACCTGACTATGATTAATAAATTTTTATAAACGGAAAATACTGATGAATAATTTTCCTGTCTAATCACACACACACGTATATATATACTATATATAATATATTATATTATACTATACTATATATATATATATATATATTATATATATTATATATATATTATATAATATTACTATATATATATTATATATATAGTATATATATATATATATTATATATATATATATATATGTTCTATATATATTATATTTTAATATATATATAATAATATATATTACATATATACATATATAATGGATGTTTTTATATTAAAATATTACATAAGGATTATTATATATACCTATAGTATAATATATATAATATATATATATATATATAATACATATAGTATATATATAGCTATATATATCATATATATAATATATAATATATATATATATATAGTACTATACTATATTATATATATTATATATATACTTATATATATAGAGATAGTATCAGAAAAGGAGAAAAAATATTTTTTAAAGATCGAAAATACTCTTCAAAAGAAAAAAAAATAGATAACATTTTAATATGAAAAAGTTTTTACCCTTTATCTCTTAACCCCTTCGTTCACCTTGTCCAATATGTTGGACAAATTTTAAAATGGAATTAATACACCCTATTTCAACTTTTTATGAATTTAATCACACTGTCCTCTTTATTGGTCACGTAGAAATAATATATGTACAAGTGATTGGGAAATTTTGATTTAGTAATCAACAGTGACTCAAAGGGAAGGACGCGTCAACTTTTAGCGGTGCCAGATGTAGGTTACTCTAATTTATATTACTATAAATTCCAGAAATCTTTATTATTTTGTTTTTGTGTTGTTATTAATATAGTTTATTGTTATGTAATGGGGTTCCATATCGTACGATACTATCTTTATGGGACTTGGGGTAACTTTATTTAAATGTGACCAATATATTGGACGCGATGATCAAAATGTTTCAAATGGAGTGATATTTTTTGTTTTCCTGATAAAACGTATAACATCCCAGATTTTCCGACTTCAAATATACAAACACACATACACCCTCACCCACACAAATACACACGCACATACACACACACACACACACACACACACACACACAAATAAACATACATCTATGTGATGTTTATATGTATATACATATCAACATAATATATATATAATATCTTATATATATATATATATATAATATATATATATATATAAAAATACACAGTATAGACGTATTACACAAAGAGAGAATATTCAATAATCTTATATTATTCGATATATCCGCTCTATCAGAAACATTTATGTATATACTAAACTCGTCATAAATATAAAGATAAGTAGAGGATACCACTGATGAAGTTTCTTCTTTGTTGATATAACAAACAGACAATTCCAGTTTTCTTTGCTTCTATACCACAACACTGAACACTCCCATCGACACCACACAACCACACGACACACACCACACCCGGGTATACTATATACTGATATATATACCTCCAGCTAATTTTTCAATATATACTAATATATACTAATATTATTAATACCTATATATATACATATTATATTTATATATACAATACCGTATATATATAGTATATACATACTACTTAATATATATGGTATATAGCTTAATTTTTTTGCTAATCCCAGAAAATTGACCTATATTTATGCACAATATCAGGGGAAATTTTACCAAGATTATAGGTTAATCATGAAGATAGAGTGCAGGCATACTCGCCCACTGCACTACTGGAAGGTCGTATACTAATACTCTAGGAGTAGATGCTTCAAGCCGAGAATGAGAGTGAGGAGGTTCAATTAAGGCGGCTAAGCCACGAAAGTAAAATGAAAACGAGTGCCATAGGTAAATACAGCAGATGGAGGAGGACTAAGTGTTTTGAATGTTACGAACAATAGTAGCTAGGCACACTTGTTAACATATATCAGAGTATTTAAATTGACTAGATTTCCATATTTCTACCAAAGGCGATGGGATGAACTATTCAAAAGAGAACATACTGTTCCATCATGCAATTGTTCCACTGATAATGCTAACAAGGACCGATTATCGCCTATATATAAGTATTCTCGGGAATAGCGTTTCATACTAATTCTAATAGCATAAAAGTATCACTTGGAATTTTCATGAAAAGTGGATCATTAGGATGGCATAGGAAAAAAATTTACTGGTCATCTAGACCTGGAACAAGGATACCAAATATTGCTGAAGCAATGTCTGTAAATAGATTTTTCAAACTAATATCATGATTTCATTTAGTTGAAGCTATGATTTCAGTTTAGATTGTGACCACGAAGTGCTTGTTCTAAGGGGGTTTGACAAGAGACATGTAACCTTAGCTGGTTCATTTGTAGATGATGGTAAAGCTTCATAAAGGAAAAGATAAGAGAAGAGGTCCAAAGAGTAAGTTGAGGTCAAAATTCCTGATGTTGTAGTTATATATAACATGAATATTGAGGTAGTTGATAAAGTTGATCAGTTGCTTGCTCTCTATTGAACATTTTTCGATTTAGGAAATGGATCCTAACGTTTTTTTCAATTTGTGGAATTGCCTATGTAACAGCTGACTTATAGCAAGCAAGAAAGGATTGAAGATCGGGATGCAGGAAAGAGACATAGCAGATCTATTGCCGTATAGAGAAAGGGTTAAAAATGGATTTCTAAAAGGTAACAAGTTTCAAATGCGTTCTAATCAGGTCAAAATTTCTTCAGTCCACTCCTGGCCATGTATAGCTTATGTACCTAATTCATCGGGAGCTACACTCCTCCGTACACATGCCGTTGTGTATATTTTACTATATTATCTCAGATTAAAAAGAATGCCCCCAGTGGGAACAACACTCTTCGCAAGCAGAACATCCTTGTTGTTTGTTCAAAGTTCACAAAAAAGCAAGCACTATGGCATCTGAAAAAGGGAAATAAACTGATTCCTTTGACATATTCATGACGAAGTAAATTTTGTTCTCACAACTGTTGTCATTCGATGAGCCATAATAATATTGGACATCAAATATGCGGCTTTAAAATTTATTTTTTTTTAATTTTGGGGACAATATTTGTGTTAAAATTTTACACATTTATAACAAAGTAAATACATTTATTTACAAAAAAGTAATGACCTTACTTATCTTTTCCTATCGACTGAAGGGCACCGTTAACAGCAAGAATGATTATAACTTCCTCCATTTATATTTTGTAGCCTATGATGAACACTCATTAAAGCCAGTTCTGTTAGGCCTTCTTCTCCTGTAGAATTGAAAATGGTATGTTATGAAGCCATTTTAAGAGTAGAGAAATATTTTTTTTTTTTTTTTTTTTTGGGAGTTCACAGTTCTTAGAGTTTGAGGTAAATGATAAAATCCTTAACAATCTAAATGTGACTTCACGGATCATATTTATTTGCAAAGTTTTAAAATTTTTAATAGATTTCGATGGAATTAGTGACTTTACAAAGATTAGTAAGTAAAGATCAATGGTTTACGAACGTGTTCTCTAACTGGTTAGAAAAATAACCAAGAAAGAAATTACAATTGCCCTTTGTCTTTCATTTTATATCGATTCTCACATGAGGCATTCTTCATTTCCTCATTAACAGAAAGCATAAGTTCTGTTGCAACTTCCAAAATGTTTGAAAATACCTAATCGATGTTTTTTTTTTTTTTTTTTTTAAATCTATCATAACAAACATCACATTTTCAATATGATTAAAAGCAGATGCTGTCGCTAATTATGGAGACTACAATGTAGTACATAACTTATAACAAATTTGCTTTTGATTACAGATTCAAAGATCTGAGTTTTTAGAGTTTATTTCTTGATCCATTCAAGCTTTTCTAAAGCTTCAACAAATGCCTTAAAATTTCTTCCAGATCTTTATACAATCCATCATACCTTTCCGCCAACCTTGTTTCGTCCATTCGTGTGAGTTTTGTCCATTTTGTGTCTGAGGAAAATCTTTCCTATTTTTTCCTAATATAATAGTAGTAGTAGTAGTTGTATTCGCTGTGCCATAAAATTCTAAAGTGTTATTATATACTTCACATGGATATGAACAGCAATAAACATATAACACCGATGGGTATTTTCAACAGCTTAAACAACTCTAAAACTTTTCTTAATTGTTTCTGAATCAACCATTTCGGTTGTCCAATCAGAAAGTCACTATTTATTTCGCGTTCGTAGTATTCCTTTCGCTAGAGATTCTCTCTTTAACAACAGCCACCTAACCTAAGAAATCTTCACTGACCACAAATTTGTTTCATCATTTCTACTATTACATACTCTTAATATGCTTTAAATAATTATTATTTTTCATTATTATTAAAAATTAAATTTGATCGTGCTTACAAATAACTTTTTTTGGGTTCGAACCCCTTAAACCCCTTCTACAGTCTGTACTATAAACATATTTTTTTTAATTAATATATATTTTTATTAAATTTTATTTTATTTATAAAAATATTTATAATTAAAATTTGACTTTAATTTATTTACCTTTTAATAATTTAATTATATTAATAAAAATATTATATATATATAATATATATTACTATATAATATATTATGATATTAGTGAGTATTATATATATATATTATATATATATATCTATATATATAATATTATATTATACTATCCAACGTTATATATATATATATATTATATATATATATATATATATACTATATAATATATATAAACTATATATATATATACCTATAGATATATCTACTTATTATTTATAAACTATTTATCACTTTAAATATTCATTATATATATATATATATATTATTATATATATATTATATTATATAATATATACACCTAATATATACTATATATATATATATATACTATATATATATGAGATTATATATACTATATATATTATAATATATATTATAAATAATACAAAATCACACTTTCTCTCGATGCTTCGAACATAAAAGATAAGTCCTCTAATATTTGGATCGAAAACTAACGTCCAGGGTGGCTAGAATTTCCATATGAGTAGAGCCGAAGCAAGGCTTGCAATCAAGCCCTAGATTAATCTTTGCATATTTAAATCCACTTGACTTGGACATAATTTTTTCTTTGAAAAGGACAAACTACTCTAGTATTGAATCCCTCAAATTATAGGGTACAGGTTCTGGTCGGCAGGCAAATCATATTATTATGATTATTTAAAATTAGTATAAATATATATATATATATATATATATATATACCTATTATATTACTATATATATATATATATATATATAACTAGTATCTATATATATTATATATATTATATATATACTATATTATATAGTGATATATATAATATATATATATATATATATATATATATGAGAGAGAGAGAAGCAGAAGCGCAGCACTCTAAGCAATGAGAATTTACTCCCATTGTGTATTATGGTGTTTAGGCGTAAAGGGTTGGAGAAATTTTTTGATTTTTTTGGGAGAAAAAAAAATCAAATTTTGATTTTTTTTTGGAATTTTTTTCAGATCGTGACGTCACGCAAAATATAATTTTTAAACAACAAACTTTTTTAAGTTCGATATAGTCCATTATTTTTTGAAGTGATTTATTCAAATCTATATAAACAAAATCTTAAAATAGGGGCCTATAGTCTGGCACAATGAACACATAGCAACCACTAAAAGAGTGCGGGTTGTACAATTGCCAATAGTTTGTTGAAAATTAAAAAAACTATATATATAAAAAATTTCATAATATAAATAAAAATTATTGATATAGATTGAGAATCTGATAATTTTAATAGTGAATAAGTGGTCGATTAATACTTAATAGTAACACATAACAGTGATTTTGGTAATAATGATAAATGTTACATCAGAAATAAAAAGAACCTGTTTGAAAACATGATCCTTATGTTGACAATAGAACGGAACTAGGTATGATTGATTTTTATTAAAGTGATTTTTTTTTTATTCTTAAATGTTAAATCACTTAAATATACAAAAAAAAAAAACAAAAAAATAGAAAATATAATATAAAAAAGCAAAAAAAATCAAAAAATTCTTTGATTTTTTGATACAAAAAAATCAAGTGGAAAAATCAGTTGACTTTACTATCAATGATTTTTTCCCGTGCCACTCCATGGTTAGGTTATCCCATGGCACTCCAATATTGGGTCAGCGGTTCGCCACTCTCCGCGCTCATTTTGCACACCTTTGCCATACACACCAGTGACTCTTATCTATACACACAACAATGAACAACATTCACAACACATATTTCTAAAATTATTTAAGAATAGCCAGAGACAAAAATCAGGGTCTCTGGAACCCACAGGGGGGGTTGCTTTCAAGGATAACCCCTAATCCCCCCCTCTTCCCATAATCCCTTGGGAGTTGGCAACCTCCGGTGTTGGAGTTGGATGTTGTTGCTGTTACTGTTGCTGTTGGCACTGTTCTGGGGTACTGTTTTCTTTCTTCATTATTTTCTGCAACCTTCGAGACCTTTTCTTTAATTTCCAATTTGTTGAACACCACCTCTCTTCCTCTCTTCCTCTAGACTTCACCTCTTGTTCTCATCCTCTCATCCTCTCTTCCTCATCCCTTCTCTTGACCTCTCTTCCTCTCTTCTCTAGACCTCATCCCTTGTTCTTAACCCAATCACAGGTGCTTGAGTCGTGCTCTCACAGCAAACCCTATTATGTCTCCCTCTTACTGTCTCTATCCTCAGTATTCAGTCAAAGGGGCTGTTGCTGTTGGGCATATGAAAGCAACGATGTAATCTGTTCTCGTGTTTCTAATCTGGAGTTTTCTGAGTTTTCTACTTTACGGCTTAAGCTCTCATGTTAATCTACAAGAAGATTCATCATTTATGCCTATATTATCTCCTAACTATACTATTTATAATAATTTCTTTAATTTAATTTAAATTTCCGAATATATTTAATTTAATTTAATTTAATTTAATTTCATCATCTTCAACTTTGTAGGCTTTTTGACATTCTATGAAGCATGGCTTCCGTAAAGGACTGATGGTCTTCTTTACCTTCTTTCTTCTTCTTCTTCTTCTTCTTCTTCTTTATCACTGTCTTCTCCTATTTACTTATGTCTTCTTCTTTACCTTCTTTACCTTCTGTTTTCTTTTTCCTCTTTCTTCGATAATCATCATTTTTGGGCGACTTCAATATTCACTACCACCAGTGGTTTTTCTTCTGGTTCTCATGAAACAACTGGTGAATTTATCTACCATTTCTTTATCCAGAATTTGATTGATTAATTTAAATAAATGCTAGTAGGTTTTTAATGAAAGCCATAATTAGTGTAGTATGATAAAACGTTTTTTTATATTTGTTGTTAATTTTGCGATATTGTCGAATGGCTACTCCAAGATTGCGAAAAATTTGACTGCAACGATTTATATCCGGATCAAAATTAAAGGATTACTTTTTAAAATTTTATAATTTCTCAAAAAATTTCAGAAATTTTCTTCTGAGATTCACTTTACTTTTCCTTTAATTTAATTTCATCATCTTCAGCTTTGTTGGTTTTTTGACATTCTAAGCAGTAAGGCTTCCGTAAAGGACACTCGACTGATGATCTTCTTTACGTTCTTTCTTCTTATTTACTTCTGTCTTCTTCTTTACCTTCTGTCTTCTTATTTACATCTGTCTTCTTCTTTACCTTCTGTCTTCTTATTTACTTCTGTCTTCTTCTTTACCTTCTGTCTTCTTATTTACTTCTGTCTTCATCTTTACCTTCTGTCTTCTTATTTACTTCTGTCTTCTTCTTTACCTTCTGTCTTCTTATTTACTTCTGTCTTCATCTTTACCTTCTGTCTTCTTATTTACTTCTGTCTTCTTCTTTACCTTCTGTCTTCTTATTTACTTCTGTCTTCATCTTTACCTTCTGTCTTCTTATTTACTTCTGTCTTCTTCTTTACCTTCTGTCTTCTTATTTACTTCTGTCTTCATCTTTACCTTCTGTCTTCTTATTTACTTCTGTCTTCTTCTTTACCTTCTGTCTTCTTATTTACTTCTGTCTTCATCTTTACCTTCTGTCTTCTTATTTACTTCTGTCTTCATCTTTACCTTCTGTCTTCTTATTTACTTCTGTCTTCTTCTTCACCTTCTGTCTTCTTATTTACTTCTGTCTTCTTCTTCACCTTCTGTCTTCTTATTTACTTCTGTCTTCTTCTTCACCTTCTGTCTTCTTATTTACTTCTGTCTTTTTCTTCACCTTCTGTCTTCTTATTTACTTCTGTCTTCTTCTTCACCTTCTGTCTTCTTATTTACTTCTGTCTTCTTCTTCACCTTCTGTCCTCTTATTTACTTCTGTCTTCTTCTTTACCTTCTGTCTTCTTATTTACTTTTGTCTTCTTCTTTACCTTCTGTCTTCTTATTTACTTCTGTCTTCTTCTTTACGTTCTTTCTTCTTATTTACTTCTGTCTTCTTCTTTACCTTCTGTTTTCTTATTTACTTCTGTCTTCTTCTTTACCTTCTGTCTTCTTATTTACTTCTGTCTTCATCTTTACCTTCTGTCTTCTTATTTACTTCTGTCTTCTTCTTTACCTTCTGTCTTCTTATTTACTTCTGTCTTCTTCTTTACCTTCTGTCTTCTTATTTACTTCTGTCTTCTTCTTTACTTTCTTTCTTATTTACTTCTGTCTTCTTCTT
>JABUQX010122398.1:0-19162 GCA_015478945.1 Trachelipus rathkii | reverse complement strand
ATATATATATATATATATATTATATATATATATTGGATATATTGAAGGGAGAGAAGCAAATCGCAATGATATGATACATGTCTTGATAGATATATGTTAAAACATATAATACAACTATGCATAAAGAGTAATATCGGACAACAATGAATGTAATAGGACGAGAATGGCTGGTCTTAGTAATGTTTAAACATACCACGATGTAGTTAAACTTTCTCTTCGTAGACGATCTAACGTGCATAGCGTCGAGGGAAGTCATTCAAGCCTCCAACTATCATTCTATCTCTATATTGATATCCCACTTGTCCTGGTAACGTCCTTCATGAACTTTAGATCTTGATGGAAGCATCAAAGCCCTGCTCTCACTCAACATCGCCTAGGTTATCCGGAAAATTTCTTAGGTGAGAATGTAAGTTGTGCAACTTTATACTCCATTCTACTCATGAGAATGAAAACTGTCAAGCAGTTCCTGTACAATGTTAGTGGTTCTCGGCTTTCCTGTTCACCCGAAAATTCTGTGCTACATCTGAAAAAGAACATCCCACGCTCTTCCTCTAACACAGTCATCTTTGTAGCAAAGGCAGCATCACGGAGAGTGCTCCGTAATTTGTGGGCCATCAAAATATCCCAGCTTTTTTCTTCTCGTCACTCAGACCAGCGGAAAAATTCACCATCATGGCGGAAGCATTCACCATCATGTCCAGGGCCTTCACAAATTGTCTCATCAAACCAAGTTTTATGTGTGTAGTGGAGGTAAGATGATGTTTCTCTCTGTACAAGTGGTTCACGTTACGATGTTCCTCGTCACCGCGTCAAGGTTTCCCTCGTGGCCATTTCTTTGCGTCCAGCTGATCCTTGCCCGCCCGGCTGTACCCAAATATCACAGGAAGAGGTATATTTGTGTGAACCTGCTTTGCTGACTGAGCAAAAAATGTTTTACCAATTTTGAGGTTCGAGCGCCTATTTACCATCACCATGTACCGAAGATATTGTTAGTCTCTCCAAAACTGTCTTGATTTTTGCAATACTCCTCTCTCATCAGTACCGAGTTTACCCTATCCGGTGAAGCCGAAGCATACCTGTTCCCGTTGTGTAACAACACACATTGAAACTGCTCTTGGAAGCTGTCAAATAAACAGTCGCGCACTCACCTTGGCATCGTATGCTGGAGCCATAGCGAGAAGTGACGGCCTTGCCAACTTCACTCGCAATACACAAGGGTTAACATGGGGCGTGACTGGAGAAGCAAACCTCCGCAGCTCTGCTTCATCTGTTACGAGGATAAAATGTTACTCTTAATGTGCCCATGGTCCAGATAAGTCATTTTTCATGCAACCCTCGAAGCCAAACAGCTCAGAGGACAACTTCGGCAAATACAACTCTCATGCAAGATCGTTCAGTTCACCCTGGGTGAAAAATTGACCGACCATCCGACTGTATTTCAGAATAATGATGGACATCATCCAGGTCATTGGCATCCAAGATACATGGATAGACGTTAACTAAAAAGTTACCACATGCTTCCGAAATATCGGCCGCAATACACTTGCTACTACTGTAGATATATGCGGAAAGGGTAACGTCTATACAGCCTACGTAGTGCGCACATGAATTTTGTCCTTCCTAGGGAATATGCAAAAATAGGGATCCATGATTGCAAGAAAACGGGATGTGATACAGCAAATCCGAGAATATTATGGAATCAGCACCTGCCGGAAATTACTAAATCTGCTACAAAAGTCACCCCAAGAAAAATTTCACCTTTTTTTGTTTGACCAGTGTAAGTTTTCTTTATTTTTCCCTAAATAGGATGGACCAACTTTGAAAATAAACTATTCGGAACCCGAATAGCGAATGAACTTATTCGGCCCGACATATTCGAGGTATTCGCGAATACTTTATAGCCGAATATTCGGTATTCGGTTTTCGGCTTTTTTCAACTATTCGTGCACATTCCTAATATATATATATATATAATATATATATATATATCATTTATATATATAGTACTATATATATATATATATATATAATATTATATATATATATATATATATATATATCATATATATATATATAATATATATATATATAATATATATAGATATATATATATATATATATTATATATATATATATATATATATATATTATATATTATATTATATATATTTAAAATATTTTAAATAATTTATATAATTTATATAGATATATGACTATATATATATTAATATATAGTATATATATATATATATATGATCTATATATATATATACTATAATATATATATATAATATTTAAAAAAAAATAATTGAAAAATAAAAAATACGGATTAAAGCAACAAGTCTTGACTATGTAACACATTCAACGTATGGTTACAAAATGCATTACACCAAAAACATTACCCAAGGGAATGAAAAGCAAAACAAAAATGATTGCAACACAAGAAAGAAACTTGCTGACAAAATCAGAATACAAGGTGGGGCAACATTTACAGGGCTTGCAAATAGAAAAAATGCTAAAGAAAGAAAAAGTATTAAGTAAAAAATAGTTAAAAATTTAGAGAGATACTGCAAGCAAATATAAAAGCTTATTGCAAGAAAACTACAAACAAGCTACTGAAGTCACACACTAAAACTGCCCAAACTCTTAGCGACCAAAGTAGGAATGTTATGAAGAAAATAAAAGGCAACAGGACAGAAAATTGATACTTCAATTTGCGAACATTAGGAAAGTCCCATTTATGAAGAAAACTACTTGAGTACCATCCTATTCAATTTAAGAGCTTAATAATTTCACAAGAAAAAAACTATATGAGTGAAATTACTAGCAATTGACTAAATTCTTCAAGCTGAATCCTTAAAAGCAATAAATTTTGAAGAAGCCAAAGCCAGGGTTTTACAAGGAAGAAAATATTGAGGTAAAATCCTAACAATCACAATCTTCAATTCATTTAGTATATTAAAAGGAAGCTGATTAGAAGAAACATTCAGAACAACGAAGAAAAACTCTTACCCCCCAAAAGGCTAAAAAATTCATCCATAAGAAATTAAAAAGGAATTTTTCAAGCACTATGTAATCATATATAGAAGCCCACCAATCTTCAAGCAAACTATTAATTAACAAAAGGCCAAGCCAGCCCTACAGCTTGAGTAGATATAAACAAAAGCCATCCACCCTAAGCTCAGCCACTGCTGAAAATCCAAATCATTCAGTAATTTAGAGCGTAACCAATTATTATTTTTATACGTTGGGTGGGAATCATATGGGTATGAATGTAAAAGAGCTTAACAATTTAATGAAGGGTTTTTCCAAACAACAAAATGACTAAATTAAGGACAATAAATAAATAAAAAAAACGTCCAAAAATAATTATTATTTTTATTAAATATTACTCTTTAACACCTTTTTGTATTATGCAATACATACAGAACTATTATGCAATTAATTACTCATAATATGCTTATTTTTTAGCCTTTAGTATTTGTATTAGAATTTGTATTTATGTAATGTATATTATATTTTTATTATTACGAACCAGTTCAGTTCTTACTAAGCAAGACAATAACTAAAATGTTGTTCGCGTTCCTATACTTTCTAAATTTAGAAATTAAATACTATATATATATACCTATATTAATTAAAATATTAATAGGTTGATATAATTAAATATATATTAGAACAATAATTATATTATATCAATATATATATAAATTATATCATATATATATATATATTACTCACCACAACTTTTTTTATTTTTAAGGCAGTACTATTTCAAACACTGCGAATTCCGCGAGATTGCAAATGATAATCTCAAATTCTCAAAACCACCAAACTATCATTTTTCAATTACGAAAGGGGGAATAAGTAAAAAAACACACAAACTAAAACCTAAGGAAACTATCGTGACGCTATATTCGTTCTCTCTAAACACATACCATGTCTGACCTCTCAGGAGCAAGTAGAAAGGATGAAATGAAACTACTGTTCCAACATTTCTTTAGAAGACTAAATAAGATGCGAATAGGACATACGCACAAGGTTACCAACCCAAACACCTACACACGATAAAAATGCAGCTCCTTCAGTATTTTTCTAATTGAACCTATGTAAATGAAGAATGTTGTTAGTGATCAGGCGACAATGAAGACTAAGCAACCCTTAGTTTCTGTTTTCAAGTATATGGACTCAATAAAATTTGAATTCAGTTTTGTTATACATAAAATACTTTGAAAATAGTTTATTAGTTTAGGAATAATGTGGGGATAATAATAAGCTTTTCATAATAAGATCTAGTATAAGTTCTTTTTGATTTATGAGGTGAAAATGAAGGATGGTATATCTCTGAAATTAAAAAATTATTTTGATCTGTTTAATGAATGTCGACGCTCTATGCATTACGTATCGGGGTTACATTCTTTATTTATAGCTTCGGTTGCATAATGCTGATTATCAGTCGACAAAGGTAGTGTCTTTCTATAAAAGTATCCCCCTACCTATATAAGAATTTTGTTGCAAACCGACGGCAGTATGGAACCAGTCATTAAAATATACCCCCCCGGAATGGTTAAGATTTAGTTATTATTATTATGAATTAAGATTACGTTTGCAAAAGTATCAGTGAAAATTGAAAATTAAATAAATATTGAATAATTTTGCAATAGAAACATTTAAAGTTTGAATATAAGAATATTGAAAAGGGGATAAATAGAGCAGGATATTTTGTTGAGGTAGGAGTGAATATAGGAGTATTAAGGAATATTTATTGAAAAAATGAGTGGGTGCGTTAGGCTTGGGTAAATATAAGCACTCATTGTACTTAATTATGAGTACTGTTAAGCACGAGTGTATATTCAAGAGGAGAAGAGAAAAATTGAAATGATAAGATTGATAGTTTTCGATTCTCATTTCAGGTTAAATAATAGGCAGGATTCTGCTAAATTTAATGAGGAACATTAAAAAAGTTATATATATAATGTTATGCTTGATATATTGTAGAGATGATAGGCACCTCGCACCTCCGGGCAGCTAAATGGTTGCAAAAAAGTGGTGGTTCTATAGATAGTGCTAAAAACGTTAATCAGGCTCTCATTATTGTATGTGTAACTTTGTAGAGTCTAAAAAAAGGAAGTTTTTTCCATTATTGAGGGGTCTCGACAAGTTAAAAATCATTAAATTGATGGGACTTAACTGTTCAAGTCATGAATGAAGGATTGAATCGGAACAATTAATTAGGAATGGATGCACAGGGATTTTCGTCTATATAACGGCTACATCTCCCGAATTGTACACTTGCTGTTATATATAGGAGATATATATAGAGGGAAGAAGACGGATTTCGTAATTAAATTCGAAGGAGTAAAGACAGGCGGATGACACGGACTTAAGCTATTTCCCCTGCTGGTGTTTACAAAGACTTGTGGTACTAGTATATTGGTTATTAAAACGAAATTACGTTTTTACTGCTCGTAAAATGGAACCTGGACTATTAATAGTTAGTAAGGTAAATAGGAGAATTAGGTCGATATTGTCGTGAGGGACATTGTAATGAGAGAAAACAAAAAAATGGGTATCGGGAACCGATTGGTAAAAAGGCTACACTATATCGAAACTAATCAAAGAATGGTCGGTGGGAAGATTGTTGCCGATTTTTTGTTTAAATTGTGGCGAATTTTTAATATTTTAAATATGGGAGTTCGAAATATTGCTGAGTAAAGGAATTAGGAGTTTAGTGAGCCACTTCATTAAGTTTGCGATAAAGTTATCATTTTTTACAAGATATAATTGGTCTTAAAAGGCAATTCTCTTTATGCAACTTCGGCACTCCGTTAAAAATAATGGCAATGAAGGATTATATATTACATGATATAAACAATCTTTGAACTATATCAATGGTGGAAGAGTTTTTATAACATGTATTTTAATACATAGGTCATGGGAATTTAAGATGATCTATATATTCTTCAGTAATGCAATAAAGTGAATATTTTACCATGTTCATGCACATAAATAATTAATTAACAAGTAATCAAGATTCTCTATTGATATATGTGGAATAATCCAATTGATCACAATACCAGCTCGCTTTTATCAGCTTTTCTCATAATAATATCTTTGTTTGATTTTAGACTAGAAATAGATTTTTTTTAGACGAAGCGGAGATTAAAGTTTTCTTTTTTTAAATTATTTGTATATATTTGTATGTACAAAATTTATTATCATTTAACCAATTGTTAGAAACGGGTTAGGAGCTTGCTTCTTTTTTCGTAATGCCGCGTTAAAACCTAAACCTCAGACAAGTTTAAGATAAATTCAGTTGTCGTTAGTGAATAAATAGTGTAGTAAATATGACGAAATTAGATTTAATAGCACTATATATTCGAGGATGAGAGATTTTTCCATATGGAATTCTGAATTAAAGTATGTATTATTTTAATTTTTAAGTGACGTGTCTATATTACAGTTACAGAAGGCACAATATTATTTCCGATATCTTACCCATCATTTTAAAAAATTCGGCAACAAATTTACAAACATACAAAAAAATATAACAAAGGGCAAACCAATTCTTCCCCCACCGACCATTCTTTGATTAGTTTCGATATAGTTAGCCTTTTACCAATGTTTTCACGGCCTACTCCATTATTTTGAATATCTCTCTACTCTATACACCACGGACAATATCGACTCTTCCCTATTTCCCTCAAATCTAATTCTAACTTTCTTGCATGAGAAGATATATGTCATGAACCAACAACGTATTTTTCTAATTTAATAACCAAATATTATAAGCAATATCTTGGGAACCAGCATCGGGAAATAGCACTTAAGTCCTGCATCGCCGTCCTTTATCTTTGAATTTTCACGAAATCCGTTCTTCTTCCTCACTCTCCAGCAGCCCAGTGAGATCGATATACACAAATAACATTTCGTGCAAAAATAAAAGCGCAACTCAAAAAAAGGACAATTAGCGCGTACCGCTTATTATAAGAATGATATAATTGCGTCAATCATTCCTTAATATTCTTCCGATTTCAATCCTTCATTAATAAAACTTGCAATAGTTTTAGGTCCCGATCAATTAAATTTTACATTCTGCAGACCTACCCTCAAGGTAATGGAAAAATTCCTTTATGACTTACAAATTACACAAACATAAACTAACCCTGTATGTAACGTTAGAGATACTCTCCTAGAAAAACCAAACTTATATTGCAAACCCAATATCTGAGCATTCATTTTGGCCAATATAATCCACAATTATATCAAACATAACTGGAAACAACCTATATATAATTACTTTTTTATACCTGTACACTGAAAATTTACATTCATCTCCCACTTAAATATTACAAAATGAAATCAAGTACCACAGATCTATACTCTCTCTCTCTACTATGGAATATATAGCATCCTGTCACCATACTAGTATAAAACCAATTTGACAAAATAATAATTAAAAGCTAAAGAACCATTCAAATTTTTCAATAATATTTCTAAAACTCCCTATATTCATCCTACCTGTCAAACAAAAATAAATCCCCATTTTCATATTCTATCTATTCAAACTACTCAAATTTACTATTGACCAAAATTATTTCAGATATCAATTTATATATTGACAATTTTTCCTGATACCTTTGCCAGATAGATCGTATATTTCACTAATTATAAAGTTATTACGCTAATTATGACAGCCATCCCGGTGGGAATATATACTGTGTTCCATAGCGTCGGTTGCGAAAAATACTATATTAGTTTGTCGAAACTTTTAAAGACCAACTACCTTTTCGATCTGAATCAGAACATAGCTATGACAACATCAAAAAGAGCTGTTAACCACTATGTGAGGATGCATTATATTCGACTATAAACAAAGATCATAAATATTAAGTTTCAGAAGATCCATCTTTTCTTTTCACCTCTAAATCAAAAGCAACTTAATAGGACTTATAGAAGCTTATTATAATTCAACATAATATTCCTAACACTATAATTATGGTTTAAACAGGTTTTTTTGATTTTGACAAAACTACAATTTAAATTTAATTGAATCCAACTTAAACAGTGAAAAATGTTACTCTACTCATTGTACGCTCTGCTAACATTCTTACATACATAGGTTTCATAGAAAGACAGTGCATTTTAGTTGGTTTTTGGTTGTACCTTGTGCTTGTCGCTTGATCGCTATGTCGCTAATGCTTAATTTAGTTTAAAAAAAAATTATGAGAAAATCTAATTCAGTCTTCTACTTGCTCTGAAGAAGTTGTCATGTCGTATTGAACAAAATGTTAGCATAGTTATTTTTAATTAAGGTTGTGTTTTTTTCAATATTCCCCCCTTGTAGTTATATTAAGGATAAATATTTAAATATATTTATCATTATTCACGAATAATAATATATATATGATACCTATTATATAATAGATAATATATAATATATTATCTATATATATCTTATTATTTATATAATATATATATTATAAGTATATAATATTAGTGATGGTATTGCACGATTCAAATCTAATTCATCACGAAGAAAATCCAGCACTTTTTTTCTCAATCTTCCATTCATCAATTTTTTGCTGATATAATATGAACTAATATCGCACAATATTCCTCTAGATAATTTTAATAAACAGTCAATAAAGAAATAAAAATATGGGCATAACAAATTTATAACAAATATGAGTATTATATAATTTCCTTGGGATTCTATATATAATTTACATAAATATATTATAATAATAAATATTATTATATATAATAATCATCTATATATATTTTAATATAATATATATATATATATATATATAATATATATATATATATATAATATATCATATATATATATAAATATAGACTATATTATGCAGTGATACCCTCAATTATTTTATCTAATTATTCCAGCATTCATGCGTTGGCCATTCATCGGCATTTGGAATATAATACGGAAGCTCTTCCTTAATAATCTTAATGGAATAATATATATGTATATATATTTAATACCAAGACTGTCTAACCTTTAAATATTAATTAAGGTATAAATATATATATATAAATAATTATATATAATTATTAAAACATGGCACAGTATAATATATATATATAGTATATAATATATTAAGACTAATAAAATTAAAAAGTAAATATATATAATATAATAATGTTAGATGTGGACTCAAATTTTTATATTCATGTATATGTATGATGTTTAAAGAATTGTTCAGCAGTGCAAATTTCAATAAAGTACAATTGCATTCTTCAGATGATAATATTAAACATTTTTCACTCTTAGCTGGTCATTTAACAAAAAGGACAAAGGTATATGATAAACTTAGGCTTTACTAATATACAAAAGACGAACCAACACTTATAGTATTATAACATTTTTATTTATTATGAAATAAATTCTTTGATTTTATTACTTTATAAATGCAGGTGGTGGTATTATGCTTATTATTTTGGTTATGTATCTATAAATATGTTATTAGTTGTATTATTTCATGTATATTTCATTGTATTGTTATTATATTATATATATTTTTTATTATTAGCGAAGTATATATAGACTTATAGCGTAACTCAAGGTTATCCTTCTCACAGCGTCCGGTGCCATGAACTTACTAAAAATAGATCTTATGATCCTATAAGCGATAGACTCGTGAAGGCGATGCTGCTATGATACTCCATTACCTCATGTGAAGATAAGAAGAAATATTGAATCTCAACTAATTTTGGAATCCTTCTTTGTCGATATACATTGCTTATACAATTCGGTATATTATATAATCCTACATTAATATATATATATTAATCTCAACTATTTTGGAATCCTTCTTTGTCGATATCATTGCTATACAACTTTTGTATTATATAATTTCATTAATATATATTGCAATACAATTTATATTATATAATTACATTAATATATTGCAATACAATCAAATTTGAGAATTGACATCAAGAGTTACTTCAATTGGTGATCCCTGGTTCTCGAACATTCATATATATTTTTTTTTAAATATATAGTCTTTGTATTTTGTTGTATTTTTGTTACATTATAGTTCTTTTATATCTATTGTATTTATATTTTTGTTTATTGTATGCCAAACCGGTTTGAGTATCTTTGAGCTCTTAAAAATAATTATACTTCTATTATTCGGTCAGTCTCCGCTACTAACTTACTTACTACTATTGACTATACTAACTACCACTACTAAATTTAACTACATTTTTACTACTCCTATTGTGTTACCTGGCTCATACGTACTATTTTACTATTACCTAGCTTAAAGAGTATATTATATGATTCTAATCCTTCTTCTTCAACTCTCATGTCTTTGTCTCAAAATTTTTCTCATCCTCCGCCTTTGTATGATCCACACCAACACTATCTGTTACAACAATCGCTAAATCAACAGTTATTGATGTCTCAACATCAACAACAACTACATCAACAGAATACTCCACCGCCTCCTCCTCTTTCTGCAACTTTGCCGGCAACTACCTGGCCTATGTCGCGTGTTCCTCGTCTGACCCCACCGCAATTTAGGAGAGATAATTTGATTTTACGATTCAGCAATTTGGATATTTTGCCTTGCTTCGCTCCTACTGCAATTCGAGAAAAGTCTAATGCTTACTGCGTGCTCCATCCCTAGAGTCAGAAAGTCAATCCGGCTAAATCTTTACCTTCCAGTCAGCTCCTCTCTCACTCCTTACTTCTACTCTTTGTGGAATAATATTACGTCCGCCATCTGTCGGCTCCTTCTGATGCTTACACGCAGTTATTCAACGAATTTAGTCTTAAAACATGTAGCAGGGTCGCGGTGAGAGAGAATGGGCTTGAGATTAAATCTGTCCTTCACAGCTTTCTTACGTATTGCTGCCTCCCTCCTCTGGATGACCCTTGCGATAGTAACCAAATCTCTTCTTCGCACTCTCTTCCCGGACCGTCTTTTCCTGCCTTTATTAGTACTTCCTTGCTCTCTCATGGTGACACCTTGTCTCTTCAAGATTTAGCAGAACGCGCAGATATTATTATTCATGTAAATCAATCTTTTTCTTTTCTCCTATAACTTATCCAATCTTTTTACTCCTTATGGGCTATACAATCGCGATTATGCCACCTTTTTCTCTTACTTATCCTTCTCAATTTTATAGTAACTTTTTTCTCTTTCCTTTCTATATCTTTCTTTCCTTCTCTCTTTCTTCTATTTGTACTCCTTCTTATCCATCTTTCCAGATTTCAACTTTCTTTAGATCCTCTTACTACCATTCTTACCTTGTTGAACAATATGAGTGTTCAAATTATTTCCTTGCAACAACAAATGTCTTCTATCTCTCGTTGTCAGTGTCAGCAATCTTCATCGCATCTTCTCGCACTAGAATCTCATTCTCCTAATCACCTTTCCCGGTTCATTCATTTTGCCGCCCACCTCGCTCAGGGTTCTTTCTTTTAAATGCTTCTAAATCATTATGATCTTTTGAAGTGTTTAGAGCACGTAACTTGCAATTCCTCACCTTGTAAAATTTTTAAAAATCTGCAAATTCTCCTTCAGGCGAAACATCCCTGGGGGGGGGAGGGATTCGATAAGATCGTTGCGTTCCTCCCTTGGTCATTTCCTTCTGGTATTCCAAATTCTGATATTTGCTCCAGTATTTCCTACTGTTTTCTTATTGCGTCTTCGGTTCCTGCTAATAATACAACAGTTATCTACTTTCTGTTTCCTATTTTCTGTTGCTTCTTCTTCTGTTTTTCGATTTTTTTTTCATTATTCCTTGATGTTATTGCTGTATTCTTTCCAGCTGTTCGATCTTTACGTATATTCGATGAAGTGTGATTCTTCTAAACGGTTTTTTCAAAACCCTTATGACCTCTGCGTAGTTTTCTATTTTGAATGTTCATGGTTTTGTGTTTCTTCTCCTTCCCGCCTGTTGGTTCTCATTTACGGTTCTGCTAATAGGTTCTAGCATTTGCTGTCTTAATGGTGGAACAACTGCCTTTATAACTTTTATTCTATTGGGACTGCGTCGTTCTTTTCCGTTGGACTTATCTCTTTGGCCGGAAATGTTACACCAAAAAACATCTATTGGATGCCGATTTTGTTAAGTCCATTTTCATATTTCCTTATTGACATGGCAAATAGTCGTCTACTTGATTGAACACACTTCTCTAGCTTGTTTAATGCTTGTTCCTTTTCGCATTCTTCTATTGTTATACTGGTATCAATCTTCCTGGATTCCTCCTCTATTCTTCTTTTCCACGCCTCTTTTGCATTCCTTTGAATTTTTCTGATTTAATCCAGAACCCTATTTCTAATCTTTCCTCCTGCATCTCACCATGTAATGCATTACATTGAGACAAAGGGTAGTCTCCTGACCTTTGTGCAAGGCTCCGCACGAGACTTTCTCCAGAAACGTTAAGACGGCTGTGCGTGCGTTGAATTTGACATGCATCTGGAAAAGGGTATTGTTTTCCCTTCTACGAAACTGCTCCCTTACGCTTCTCCAACTTCACAATTATTAAAAAAGGGCTGAATTCTTTTCGTTTTGATTGGGGGGACTACAGGTTACTTATATTTCCTTAAAACTGTTTGGCTGAATACTTAAAATTCTATTTTTCCCACCTTCATTTTGGTGATTTTTTCCTTCTTTCTCTCAACTGGATTGTATCATTTTTCTTCTCCTCATTGAATTTTGAAATCTGCGCTTCCTTCAAATTCCTGGTTAACTCAGATGCATCGTCTTAAAACTTGCTATTTGCAACTCCTTTTGGCAAAACATTGATTGTTATAACATTTTATGCATTTTTTTGGCCCATTGTTCAGATTTTCATATTTTGATTCAAATGTTTTGACCTAGATCATAGTGTTTTATGCTGGTTGATCTAATTGTAAATTGCTATTACATAATTTGATGAGTCTATATTAGGTTGCTGTTCTTCGAGGTTTTTCTCCGGATACAAAATACAAAAAGAACATAATTTTTTTCCTTTCATTCAAAAATCTCGTATTGTTTTCTCACTCGTTTATCTCAAGCTTTGGGGGGGAGTCGTTCGATAATTTTATACAATTCTTTCAAAAGAAAATGGCCCCACATTTTTCCGAGTACCGGTGCGCTTCTCTACTTTCTTGGCCATAAAATTTCTTTCTTCTGGTTCTGATCTCTCCTCCGCTATCTGATCGTGTTTCTGCCATTAGTAATTATCCTCTTCCTTACTACTCAGAAAGCCATCTTTCGTGCTTACTAGGACTCCTTAATTTTCCTATCGTCGTTTCTCCTCCCAAGAACTACTGCCATATTTAGCTCCTGTTACTGCTTGCTGGTGTTCAAGGGTCGTACTGGGGCAAGCTCGACACTTGGGTCGTTACTTGGGACTGATGCTGCTTGTAAGGTTGTTGAACAGAGTTAAATTTGCTCATTGGGTCAACCAAACACGTTCTTCTTGTTATCCTGAACACTGCTGCTGAAACCCGGACCCTTATCTGTTAAACGCCAGTGTGATTTTTGCTGTTGGAGCTTCATCGAGCAACGCAAAATGGTGATTGGCTTTGCTCTTGCTTTTTGATCTCAAAACTCCTCCTGCTGTCATCGCTATTAGTATTCCATTGGTCAGTGAACAATAATTTGCAATGTCTATTCTTTCGATTAAATATTTTAAATTATTTTAGATATTTTTTTCTTGAAGGTCAGTCAGCCTTCATGTTCTTATACTCCTTTCCGGTCCACTCTGCTATTTACTTCTGTTTCTTTACACTTATTCTCCTTTCCGTGAATTTCGACATCTTTGATTTTAATATGCCCAGGTTAACTTACTGATCTTTTTGTCACATTTCTTCGGTTGTGGATAACTCTAAAGTCGCTGAATGCTCTCTATCTCCAAAAGATATAACAACAGAAGAATAAATGATTCATTTACGGCCATTGCCCTACCATTAGACTACTTGAACTAAAAATCGACCAAGACGCACTACTGAAAATCAATGGAGGAAATGAACTATTCTTTTCCTTGCATTTGCGTACTCTCCTATTAAATAAAACTTCAAACTCTTTCCTTACTCGATTCTACTGTTCTTTATTCCATTTTAGTGACAATTTCTACGGCAGAGTCCGTCCTTTTGTTCCTTCTGCTTTTTCGTAAACAAGTTTTTCTTGTCCTTCATTCTTTTTCTCATCCTGGTATTCATGGTTCTCAAAAATACCATTCTTCTCGTTTTTTTTTTTTGGCCTAACATGCATACTGACATCTCGGGTTGGGCTCGTTCATGCATTGCTTGTCAAAAAACCAAAAAGTTCATAGACATACTAAACCTCCTTTAGGTTCATTTCCTTTACCTCTTTGTCGTTTTTGTTCGGCCCTTCAATCTTGTCCTTGCAGCCCCTTCTTCCAGCCTTGCGTGGGCCAGTATTTTTTTATTTATTGACTTGGTTGACAGGTGATACTCTCTGGCCTGGAAGTTGTTCCTCTTTTCTTCTACCTACTGCCACGGAATATTGCTACGGCATTTTTAACTAAATTGGCGACCTCTGTTTTGGGGTTCCTATTCAATTTTCTATTCCCGTGACTGACCAATGGCCTCAATTTTGTTCTCATGCTTTGGCATTGACTTTTTTATCTCTATCTTTTCGGTATTGGAAAAAAATCCATTCCAGGATACTTATCACCCTCAAGCGAAAAAATTCTTAGTTAGAGCCAATTAGAGGCTGCCTTTTGCGCTGCCGCCCTAACCGCAACATTTGGTTGGAAAAATCTTCTTTTGGTTTTGTTTGGTCTTTCGGTTTAGGAAGATTTGAAATCTTCTGCAGCTGAACTGGTCTATGGTTCACGATTCTGTTTAAGTTGAGTGAATTTTTTTTCTTCTCTTCTAATGACCTTCCTTTTCCGGATTTTCCTTCTTTTTCTCTCTAAGCTTCGTTCTATTGTTTCTTCTTTTTCTTCCTTCTCCTGCTCGTCTCAATCTACTTGCTGTTTACCTTACCCAAAAAAATTTAGATTCTGCTACTCATGTGTTTTCTTCGTCATGACTCTCATCGTTTTCCTTTACAACCTTCTTATACTGGTCCTTATCTTGTTCTTCATCGCCGACCTCATTTTTCACAATTCAAGAATCTGGGACTCGTGTGTTGAAAATGTTTCGGTTGAACATATTAAACCTGCTTTCCTTGACTCTTCCTGATTCTAATTCTTTTTTTGAATAATCTGTTGCCGATAATTTTCTTTTGTCCTTGAATGATTCTTCTTATGATTTGGAAAATTGGATGATAATTCTGACATTGGCTCTTCCCCCTTTTTTCCGATCAAATTTTCCTTCACGAATTTGTTTAACCTGTGTCTTTCCGCTCCATTACACGAGGCCTGTTTGTAGTCCCGACTACTACAGTTCCTTCTGGGTTTACTTTCTACTAGTCCTTCTATCCGCCACTACTTCTTCTTTATATATCGGGAAGAGATTAACCCTGTACTTAACTTTTTTATTTTCCTCCTCCTATTTTACCTCTTGAACTCGATTTCCATTTCACGTAACCTGAAACATTTTACCTTTATATCACTCCTGGACGTCCTCCCTCTTGTGAAGTTTCCTCTTCTGTGTGTCTTTTCTCCTTCTCCTTTCTCTTAAATAATCTTGTTAGGCTTTGCCTGCTGCTATAGTTCCTTCTACCTCAAGAGAATCTTGGCTGCGCCCACCTATCCTTGCCAACCGTCTCTCTAGGGAAAGTCCAAGTCAACTTGGACGGAACATGACTGGGATTTGTTCGACTCTCTGCCTCACTGCTCAGCATAATGTATAGTGCGAACCTATTAAAGAAGTCATAATGAAGCAATAATAGCCATAACAAATGTTCTCTGTGATGGAGAATCTACTAATGTCTAATATAAAAAGTTAACTTAAACCAGTGAAATAAATACGTGCAAATTTTTAGGTATGAGCGTATATTAATGTAATCCTACCTATAACGGGAAAGTTACAGGGTTGAAATCTTAAAATAATTCGGTTTCCAGATGGATGTCAGTGTTAACAATGAAGCATACGTAATAGCCTATAAAAGTTACTTTATGTAAGGTGCATGGGTCCATGCCGGAACAATTTGTTACCGAATTTTTAATAACGAAGCTGAAACGCGTCGTTTTTTAGATGAGTGCATAAGAGGTCTATTGTCATTCAGAACGCCACAGATTTAACAGCGGTAAGTTTCAGCCCCAATGATTAACGCTTCAAGTGTGACGACGAAGGCTCTCACAAAATCAAAACCTTACAACAAGAAGACAAAACTTATATTATTATAAAAAATTTTTATTTGTTATTAAATAAATGGATTGATTAAGTTTGGCAACTTGTAAATGGAAGACATTATTTTTTATTATTATTTGTATTATTTATATATTTTTATTGGGTGAGCTCATCCATAGCCTAATCCTATATTTGTGTATTATACCTCAGCATTTTCTATTGTGTTTGATACGAATTATTTACCTATTCGTTACTACAATCTATTAGTATACTTTTAGATGAGACTGTAGGGATTATATCCATTTATCACACACGGCTCTCTCCTTAGTAGGTAAGTTGCTGATGCCACCCCTACGAATACCTGGTAGGAGTTCGCATCATTAAAAAACGAAGACCAACTTATGAGTGTAACGCGGTCTTCTTCGTTGCTCTACGATATGAGATAGAATCTCCTACCACCTAACCTCATACGCTCTCTCCCCAATATTTGAACCACGCTCGATAAATCCGATTAAATCTACAAAACTAGATATATTCTCGGTGAGTAGTGGAAAATACGAATCTCTCATACCTTCTTTGGTCGCGGATTATTCATGGTCTCCTACCAATTCTATTTTCTTATATTAATAATAAGTGATATTATTATAATTAATCAACATTATAATTTAAATATATATATATATTTAATATATAATTATTATTACTAATCAAGCTTTTAGTTCTTGGATCATTCTTAACATCCTATATACTTCATATGCGTATATACTACAACTTTATATATTATGTTAATATATATAATATTATATTCTAATTAATAGTATATTAATATTATATATATATTACTCTCTCAGTAATATACTCTCAATATAATTTATATATTATATAAATTAATATATAATATAATTACATATTCATTAATATATATTGCTAAATTACAATTACCTTATAACAATATTATTTGTAATAGAGATATATTTTTAATGTAGACGATTTTCATAGATAGATCATATATACTTATCTCAAATATATATATATATATAATAATATATATTTTTATATATATATAATATATATATATATATATATATATATATATATTATTAATATTAATGATATACATAATATTATATATATATATATATATATTAATATATATATTATTAATATTAATATATATATATTTATAGTATATAATTATATATATATTATAATTATATATTATATATAATTATATTTATAAATATTATATATAATATATAATATATATATATATATATATATTATATATAAAGAAATCTAATACATTAAAAAGAGATGTATTTTCCTTTATGATATATATATATTTCCCTATTAATAAATTGTATTAATTATATTATATTTAAGGCCTTATACTATATTATATATATATAATTAAGTATATTAGCCTAATGTATAGTAGCGTAATATTTATGACTATTATTCTTAATTACTTAGATTAATTCCTTGATATTCTCAGTTTATTTAAAGATAAACCTCAATGGTAAACATACATAATTAATAATAACTTATTCTTAATTATCCCTGCACATATTTCATATAATATAATCTGATTTAATTTATTATTGTGATTAAATTAGGATACTATTTACTTTGTTAATATTCAGCTTTATGATTTGATGTCTAAAGGAAGCAGAAAATTTTTATTTTTACTCCAAAATCACAACAGGTTAACTCCATTTATATACAATGGCGTCTTATCTGCCCTTTTAAAATTAGGATATAAGAAAATAACAGTATGAACATGATATTATGGTATATATATATATATATATATATATATATAGGGGCTATGTTGGTTCCTGACTATAAATACTTCATATTTGGATAGAGTGGTAATAGTTACTTAAAGTACTAAAAGATTAATAAAAAATGTCCACCTACTTCTATACACGTTTCCCTTATATTTGTCGACTACTCTCTATATCTCATGTCGACATGATAGTATAGGTGCTCTTATCTCTACTTATTATTTATCTAATTTATATGTTATATTATCTCTATATAAATATGTCATAAATATGTGTATCTATATCTGAAGGAGTGTTATTAGACTTCTTCGCATTCTACACCTAACCAATTGTCTAATTATCCCTCGTGAATCTACTAATAAGGTAGGTGTATACCCTGGTATTTTTCATCTATATCAATCCTATCCTAATTGCTATAGTGAAAATAATAATTGCAATAATTTCCTATACATAATGACATCTTGTTTTAACATTTTGTTATTAATATTATATATGTAGCCTTACCTTTAACTATATCTCTCTATAAGCCAATAAACTTCATCTATTACTCTTAGTTAAACTCTCTGCCTATTCATCTTATAATATGTGTTTATTATTATTATAATATTCATTTTATTATACATTGTGTATTATTTAATTTCTCCCTTCATTATCAAAAGTCCTCTATCCATGTATCTGCTGCACCTCAGTAGCATACAGTTAGTATGTTAGGGGTTGAGTGTGTATAAAGTGGGGATATTTAAAATAAATATAAAAGGCCAGTGAAGTAGAAGATTTGGAAATTGAATATTCTTTGATTGAGCATCAGAGTGGTTCTAAATATTTATAACTTTACTAATTATTTCTAGTAATTAATTATTTAATTTATATTAAATTTTAATTATAATTATAATATATTTTTATTATATTCTGGGAAAAGTGACTCTCTGACCCTAATGAGTATAGGTAAGATAATACCTGCAATAATATATTAATTAAATATAAAAATGCTAGTAAGTAATATGAATTTAAGTAAAGAAATATAGAATGTACAATATAGTGCTTAGTAGGAAAAATGGTGACATAGTATGATTATTAATTTTTATTTAATTATAATATATTTATTAGATTATATATATAAGCTTTATTGTAGTATATAATTAA
>JABUQX010122397.1:30000-32327 GCA_015478945.1 Trachelipus rathkii | reverse complement strand
CTTCTTCTTCTTCTTCTTTCTTCTTCTTCTTCTTCTTCTTCTTCTCTCTTTCTTCTCTTCTTCTTCCTCTTCTTCTTCTTCTTTTTCTCTTCTTCTTCTTCTTCTTCTTCTTCTTCTTTTCTTTCTTCTTCTTCTTCTTCTCTTCTTCTTCTTCTTCTTCTTCTTTTTTCTTTTTCTTCTTCTTTTTCTTCTTCTTCTTCTTCTTCTTCTTCTTCTTTCTCCTTCTTCTCTTCTCTTCTTCTTCTTCTCTTCTATCTCTTCTTCTTTCTTCTTCTTTCTTTTTCTTTCTTCTTCTCTTTCTTCTTCTTCTTCCTTCTCTTCTTCTTCTTTCTTCTTCTCCTTCTTTCTTCTTCTTCTCTTCTTTCTATCTCTTCTTCTTCTTCTTCTTCTTCTTCTTCTTCTCTTCTTCTTCTTCTTCTTCTTCTTCTTCTTCTTCTGCTTCTTCTTCTTCTTCTTATTATATTATTATTATTATTAATATTATTATTATTAATTATATATTATTATTTATTATTATTATATCATTATTATTTTATTATTATATATTATTATTATATTATTTTTTTATTTATTATTATGATTATTATATTCTTATTTATTATTATTATATTATATTATATTAATTATTATTATTATTTATTATTATATTATTATATTTATATTATTAATATTAATATTATTATTATTATTATATTTTTTATATTATATTTATATTATTATTATTATATTATTATTATATTATCATTATCATTATCAATCATATCATATCATATCATTAATATTATTATATTATTATTATTATATTATATATTATTATTATTATTAATTATTATATTATTATTATATTATTATATATTATTATTATATTATTATTATTATTATTATTATTATTAATATTATTATTATTTTATTTTATTTTTATTTTTATATTTTTTATTATTATAATTATTATTATTATTTATTATTATTATTATTATTATTATTATATTAATTATATTATTATTATTTTTTATTATTATATTATTATTATTATATTATATTGTTGCCATAATAATATTATATATTATATTACAATATAATTAGTATCATAATAATATTATTGTATTAAAATGATTATTATTATTATTATTATTATTATTATTATTTATTATTTTATGATTATTTTAACTGATTATTATTATTATTATTATTAATATTATTATTATTATTATATTATTATATTATTATTATTATTATTATTATTATATTATTATGATTATTATTTTATTATTATTATATTAATTATTATTATTATGATAATTATTATTATCTATTATTATTATTGATTTAAAAATTTAAATCAAGCTTCTAATTTAATATGAGCTTTTTACTCCTTTTCCAATTTTTTAAAGGTACTAATCACTTGAAGATTGAATTTCTTAAGAATTATTCTAGAATAGAATAGAATAACATCTTTTTGAACTTATAATCTAATATTTCGCCTGCCCACTTTAGGCATCAGCAGAGACGATTTCTAGACTAAATTTAAACATATTGGATTAAAAACCAAATAAATTTATTTAAATATAAATAATGTTGAAGTAACAAATTTAATTACATTAATAATAACTAACTTTAAATCTAAAAACCTTACATAAATAACAGTTTATCAATAGAGAGATTCTACCACGTCAAATTCAAAAAGATGTCCAAAAAATTTCTCATTTCATTGTACTTGATATTGATAACAAGGCTGTGCTTTTTTTTTTTTTAAGAGCGACGCAGCCAGTCTCAAATAAAAAAATATTTCTGCTAGGAGTAATATGTCAAATTGTAAATGTCGAGATTGGGTCTGAGGGTTCCGTGTTCGTTTTTTAAATGTGGGACATAAAGTTTGAGAGAATTGGGAGTATACCCAATGTAAGATAGATATATATATATATATATATATATATTATATAATATATATATATATATATATATATATATATATATATTTATATATATATATATATAATATATATTAATATATATATATATATATTATATATATATATATATATTTTATAGATAAATATAATATAATAATATATACTATATATATAAATAAATATATTAATATATATATTAATATATAATATATATAAATATAATATATAAATAAAATATATATATATATATATATATATATATATATATATATATATATATATATATATATATATATATATATATAATATATATATATTATATATATATTATATATATATATATATTATATATATAATAATATATATAGGGAAAAGATGTATTTCATTAACAGCAAAAAATTTCTTATACTTATTATC
>JABUQX010122397.1:10000-22500 GCA_015478945.1 Trachelipus rathkii | reverse complement strand
ATATATATTTATATATATATTATATATATATATATATATATATATATATATATATATATATATATATATAATATATATATATATATATATATATATGAAAAAAGCATCTTCAAAACCTATTATAAAGTACTTAAAGAGAATGGTTTTCTATTTTTTTTTTAATTTATATTTTCTTTTAATTTTTTGATTTGTAATATATATCTATTTTTTATATAATATATTATACATCTGTAATTTTTATTATAATATATATATATATACTATATATAATATATATATAAATAGTGTATATAATATAAGGCCATATAATAATAGATATAATATATAATATATATATATATATATATAAATATATAATATAATTATATATATATATATATAATATATATATTATATATATTTATATATATAATATATAATATATATAGAATAATGAAGATAAATATAATAATATAGTATATATAAAGTGAATAATAAGTATATATATATATATATATATATAATATATATAAGAAACTATATATATATATATATATATAATATATATATATATTATATAATATATATAATAGTAATATATATATATATATAAATTTATAAATATATAATATAAATTATATATATATATATATTTAAATTAGTAATATAATATATATATATATATATTAAATATATATATATTTAAATTATATATATAAAGTATAATATATAATAATATATATAAATATATATATATATATATATATATATAATATATTATAATATATATATATATATTAATATATATATTTATATATATATATAATATTATTATATATTTTAATTATCGGACTATGCTCAGTCATCATTATGACTAATTTATGAGAGTGTATTAAGGGAATATAGTGAAAATAAATAAAAAACACTAAAACCTTTATTGGAACCATTTTATGGAATTATTAATAAATAAAATAAATTTAAAATAAAGCATAATAACCGCTACGAAAATTAATAACAGCCTAATATTAGGGACGCAGAAACACTATCGATATTTTATCGATTATTGATATTATCAATAACATTTTATTATTTACGATAATCGATAGATAGATTTTTCACCGATTATCAAAGAATTATAAAAGTTTTCCGCCGATAGTATAAGATATATAATAAGTAAAAATATATATATATAGTATATACTATATATATATATATATTATATAATATATAATTATAGATATATATATAATATATATATATATAAATATATATATTATTTTGTGTGAGTGAACGAAATAAAGCTGGGAAAAAGGCGTGAGAGATAGTGTAAGTGAGAGTGTGTTTCAGTACAACCGGGACTCAATATCCATATACTAAACAACACTGTGGATATATAATAATTCAAAGTATTACCGGGTTACACTAAACCTTCACAACTGGGTCAATCTGTTATTAGCAAGGGTGATAAACCGATACCTAATCTACATTGAATCGACGCTAACCGTTAAACCTAGACCTAACCTAAATGGATTTAGCATTGTTTGTAAACCTTAGATCTAAGTCTAGATGAATTGAACGGTCCCCCAAATATAGTATAATAATAAATATATATAATATATATATTATATATATAATATATAGTTTAAAATATATATATATATTATATATATATAATATTATATATATATATATATATATATAGTATAATATATATATAAATTAAAATTGGCATACAAACAAAAAATTAAATTTATGCGCCAATGATAACTTTAATATATTTTTAAATAAAAGTTACAAACTTTGACTTTATCAAATTTTAAAATAGAAATAAAACCCGAACAAAAGTCTTTTTAAAAATGAAAGAGATAATAAAGGTCAAAGTCTGCGAAAAAAAATGAAAATTCCAAAACAAAAAATAAAAATATAAAGTTAAAAAGTACAAAGGGGGAAAACGGAAGTGAAAATATAAAATAGAAAGTGCAAAAGTTGAAAGGAAATATTAATGTAAAAACTATTTGTTATCGTAAAGTTAAAAATGCTATTGATGTATCAATAATAAAAAGAAAAGAAAATATCGATAGTTTCGGCGTCACAGTTGAAGGAAGACGAATCCTAATATCCATTGAGCCGGATTATAATTTTCTTAGCCTTTTTATATTAAAGTTTAAGTTTTATTATTGTATCTAATGTACAGAAATGGTGTTTAACAAGTGTTTTAAGTGTTTTTATAATTATTTCTGTAAATTTCACGTCCAAAATTTAAATAAAGCATTTATAATGACTGATTGAGCGTATTATCCGCCTCCACCTCCATATATAATATATATATATATATATATATATATATAATATATATAATATATATATATATAATATATGATATATATATAATATATATATAATATATATATAGTATTATATATATATATAATATAATATATATATATTTACATATATATTATATATATAGAGAATATATAATATAGAATATATATATACTATATTATATATAATATAGTATATATAAATAAGTATATATATATAATTCATATATATATATAAAATTATATATATATATATAATATATATATATATATTACATATATAGTATATATTATATAATATTATATATATAATAATATAATATATATATATAAATATATATATATTTATATATAGATATATTATATATAAAGTAATATATATATATATATAATATATATATATTTATATATATATATATATAATATAATATATATAATATATAAGAATACAATATATAATATAATATATATATATATATTATATATTATATATAATATATAGTATATATATATATATATATATATATATATATATATATATATACTTATATAAATATAAGTATAAATATATAATATATTTAATATATAATATATATTATATAATATATATATATTATATAATACTATATATAATATAATAATATATATATATATAATATAAAATATATAATTATATCACCACTATTTTAATGAGGTCGAATAATATTTACATCACACGATCAACTCAATTTTTTTTTAACCAAAATCATCTTGTTTATTTCCTACTATCTAAAAAATTAAGATTTCAATTATTCATATAAAATTTCCTAAGATTATCAGGAGTTCATTTATAAATATGGCTACCCGGGTCCAAATTTTGATGGAACTTACATGAAATATTTAAGTGTACTGTAATTGAGAGTTTAAAAAAAAAAAAAATAAATAAATAAATAAATAAAAAAAAAAAAATGTATGAATTTTTAAAAGCTTATAGGTTTGTTCAAAATTTAAAATTTGTCTATAGAAGAAAATTAATCATTATTTTCCGGCATAAATTGGGATAAAAAATTGTAAACGACCTTGAAGTTGCCAAATGTTTTCGTTCTTACATCGTAATTTTCGGAATTCCTAGTATCAGTTTAAATTTTTTTTTTAATGATGAGAATCATGTAAATGCATAAAGAAAAAAAAATAGCATAATAAATCGGTGTAATAACAAATTAATTTATTATATATATATATATAGTATATATTATATAGTATATATAATATATATATAATTAATAATATAAAGTATAATAAAGAAAAGATTAATAAAGATAAAGTAAAGGATATAATAATTAGAGGTATTATAATAAGAGAAGAATGAGAGTAAATAAGATAATAATAAGATAAAGAATAGAAATGAAAAGATTATAATATATATATATATATATATATAATGAAATGAAAGTATAAATAAGTATATATATAAAGGTACAGGAACATGCCCGAAGAGGCCAGGCAATGATAACTAAAAAAAACAATAACATCTACAGGAAAATAAAAAAAAAAATTATTAACTCATTGGAGACCCAATTATTTGTTTATGCGCAGTTTTTTTTAAAAAAAATAAGATAAAAAATAAGATAATTAAAGAAATGAAATTAAAAAATTTATGTTAAAAATTGATGGAAAGCTGTATATGAAGAGCATATGTATTATGTTGAGATATTACGAGAGCAGCTCGGAAAAGATGACGCGAGAAAGAGCGACAAAGTTGAGCAGAAATGATGAAAGTTTTTTTTTAACAGAAAAGAATAACCCCACAGGAGTAAAACTATAAAGTAAATGGAACGAAAAAGATCGAGGGAGATTTTTATCGGAAGCTTAAACCGGGAGGAGCGACGGGGAGAGAGGGAGACTATTCGTCCCTCTACGATGTCCAACTACCGTACGGACTCGAATTCGCGCACTAAAAAAAGAATATAAAAAAGAAAAAGAAAATAAAAGAATTTTTCTCCAAAGCGAGAAAGAAATTAAAAAAGAGTAACACAATTATAGGTAAACTCTTCTCTCGTGAAATGAATAGCAGGGAAAATATACAAGATCAAAAAAGATCACAAAAAAGACGAGAGACGCATGACCAGATCTAAAAAATGAAAAAAAAAAAAATATAAACTAAAAAAAAAAAAGTATGTTATTAAATATAAAATATAAAAATAAAAAATAAATTATTTATTATTAAAGATTACAATCGAATGGAAAATCTGGTTGAGCTGAAATAAAAAAAATGTGATTAATATTTTCCTGTAAATTTAATAGTTTATCTAAAGTACATACCTGGGTCTCTTACGGGATGCTGGCCATAAAAAGATGAAATAAAAGTGAGATAAAGTATATAGGTAAATTGTTCAATATAATTTGAGAAAATCAGTATCATAGATTTATTCATGAAAATTCTTTGTGAGACAAGTTCTGACATTAATTCCAAAGAAAGAGGTATGCACACTAAAAGAGAAATATTTATCTTAAAAAAAACTTGAACTATAACTAACACTAATTTCTAGACCTTAAAAAAGTAATTTTTTATATGAACTCACGAAAATTTTTAAAATATCAATGTATAAGAAATTATGTTTCAGAACATATAGAGAACTTTACAGAAAAATAAATAAAAAATAAGGTAAATATATAATAATAATAGATAATATATAAATATATAAATGATATATATAAAATAATAAAAGTCATATTAACAATTGATAGATGTAATAAAAAAAGTGAATATGACGAAATAAATGTACTAAAATAATTAAGTGATTAATATATGAAGAGAAAATAATAATAAATATATATAAATAAAGAAATAAAGAAGAATAATCATATAAATAATATCATATTAATTCACATAAGTTACAGGCACGGACAATTGAACCAAATAATAGGTGTAATATGGCTAAAAAATAATGATTACCAGCAATGGCAGGATCAATATAAGAGTAAAGACATAGGTTAACACGGAAAACGTCCATCCATATATGCACCCTGCAGTAGGGATAGGTTAGGGTTAAGCTGGTTTGCTATTGTTCGTCAGAGAAAGAAACATGTACCGAACCCAACAAAAAAACTTAATTTTTACGGGCTATATAGCCCATTTTACTGTGGTACTGAAGAGTTAAAACCGAAGTACAATTTATTGCGCTAAAAAAAGAATTTTAACACGTTACCGAACAAAAAGCTGGTAGACAAATGCCCCGCGGCATAGGACGAGAAAAAAAAGATATTGAGAAATATTATTTAATCATAACACATGTGGTAGTGATAAAAAACATTTAATTACAGCATGGGACTATACTTAGGAATTTAAGAATTTAGTGTAGAAACAACGAAAAAGTGAAATAAATTATACGCTAATATAAGTATTTATTAGGTTAAGTTAAATGTTAAAGTTAAGTTACGTTCAGTTCCGTAGATTTAAACTAATGCTTTTTATTTTTAAAAGGGTGTGAAGTCTTTTTATATACAATAGAATTCATACGACTGAAAATCAACAATATCAGAAGTTTGGATTGGACTTTACAAAATAAAAAAATGTGTTGGATTCCATGCAATATCGATATGGAAAAGTCAACTCACGGGATAGTAGAGACGATGACCTTATTATAGACTACAATATAAAGCATATGTCGAGTTCAAAATAACATTTTCCTAAGCAAATTAATATTTTTAGAAAGAAAAAAAAAACACAAATAAATTTCCTTTTCCATATTTAATTTTACTTTGCAAACCTTAGAGGTAATTAAACCACAGAAAAATTAAAAGTACTAAACCAATTTTCTTAATTGTTGGAGCATACGGGATAAGTATTAAAATAATTGAATTTTTTAACGGTAGACCCATGTTCGATAATTTCAATGCGACGACCGAGGGACCAATTCTAAAAAAATTTAAACCGGTTGCTCAATGCGAAAAAAGAAATAAAGAAAAAAGAAAAAAGAAAAAAAGGATTAAAATTTAGAAAAAAGATAAATATTAAAAATAGAACTGATATAGGTAAGTTGCTATACTGCAGTTGGTAAAAAGATAAAAAGAAAAATAGTAAAAGAAGTAAAGAAGAGTATAAAGAAGTAAGAAGAAGAAGATAGAAGTAAAGAGAAGAAAGTTAAAGTGAAATAGAAGTAAAGAAAGAAGTAAAGAGAAAGAAAAAGAAGAAGAAGAAGAAGAAGAAGGATAGTAAAGTATAAGAAGAAAAAGAAAGTGAGTGTAAGATAAATAAAAAGAAAAATAAAAAGTGAAAAAGATAAATATAAAGAAAAAGATAATATAAAAGAAATATAAGAAAAAGAGAACAAATAAAAGAAAATTAATGAAAATATTATGATAAAGTCACAGGCAGTCTGTATATACACGATCATTAAATGAAGTGCTATTAAAACTTTAATGCATACAGATAAAACAGGAAGAATACAAGTTGAAGGAACATTCCATTGGAGATAACAGAGAAACGTATGCCCTGAAAAATGAAAAAAAAAAAAAAAAAAAAAAAAAAAAAAAAAAAAAAAAAAAAAAAAAAAAAATTATATCTATCAAATAATACAAATAGTATGCAAAGCCAAAATCGAATTTACATAATTGGGAAAATCTATATGGTAAAATTTCACATAAGAAAATGTAAAAAAATAATAATAAAAAAAAAAAAATTATTGTTTAATAATTATATAAATATGATTAGAAGGCCGAGGAAATATTTAGAGACCTTTTATGGTATTCTCGTATAAAATAAAGATAGACTTAATACTATTAAATTTTTATGTAATTGTGATGTTTATTTATACTAAAAGAATACCCCAAGGGTAATATAACAACAGCACCGATGGCAGGAAGTCGGGGTGTCTTTCGCCCTTCACGGGAAACTACGCAGTAGGACTAATTCCCCCCCTCCGGAGGGTCTCCGGGACCCCCGCTCTTTCGTATTTGGGTGTCGCGGGGGCCACACTCCGCCCCCTCCCCTACGGAGAGGTATGAGAAAACGTCCACCCCCAAGATGTATCCCCGTTCGGCTCGAAGGGCCCACCTAGTAATAGTGCCGAATATTAAGGCTTATAACGTTATTCCTAAGTTTATTAGATTCAAGCTTTTTACTAAGAGACTTTATAATAGCAATGTGTATCGAGGATTCCAATTTAAATTATTAAACAAAGAGATAACCTATAAATTTAAAGAACACAAACGTATAGCTTCACAATATCGAAAGTTATCACTTAAAAATATTTATAACTATTTTGACTACTTACTGAAGTTATAAATAAGTTCTTTAGTATCACTAAACCAATGGTTGGAGCATTAATTACCCCTTAAAGTTTTTCATATAAAATTAGTATTTTTTTTACATATTTCGAAAGAGGGACATACGAGTAAATGGAACACAGGGATGATCCAGCAATGTATTCCGTTTTATTATAACCTGTAGCATTAAATAGTTTTTTTAAGAATACAATATGACGGCATTATAACAGACGGACTAGCCAATAAAAGAATATTAATTAGGGTAGTATGAGAAAAGTAATTAACAAATCAGTAAATGATATAATATTATAAATAATATATATTTCAAGTACCCATCACTAAAGGAAAAAGAAATATATATATATAATAATATATATATGTATGAAAAAGGAAATATATATAATAAATAATAGAAAAATATATATATATAAATGAGTAATATAATAAGAGCATATATAGAAAAAAGAGACACAGTAATATAATTAAATAAAGAACGTGTGTTCAATATAAAAGAGAATGATATAAACCGAGATATATAATATAACAGGAAAAACGAGCGATGTAAATCCGAATTTAATTTTGACAGAAGTTGAGTATCAAGACGAAAAATAGAGCAGTGAAGAGAAGAGAGATTGACAAAAAGTTGAATGAATTATTTTTTAACTAAAAGAAGAGAAAAGAAAAAATAACGAGAATTATAAAAGAAAATCAGGCGCGAAAAAAAGGATGAGGAAAGAAGTGCAGAAAAGGAGGTCTATACACAAGCACATAAGCAAGAGGGACAGAAACGAAGAATAAGGGCAGAGACTTAACGTCCCCCCGCGACATGATCCCAACGATCAGGCACAAGCCCACATAATTAGAGAAAAAAAAAGAAAAGAAAAAGAGAAAAAGAGTATAAAAAGACAGAGTAATAAGATAAAAGAAAAGAAAGAAACAAGTAATGAAAAGAAAGAAGATAGTGAAAGAAGATCATTGATGAGAATGAAGGTTTCCCGAACTCTGAGTCTAGCAATTCCTTTTTATTAGAAATTACACATTAAGCCCCAAAAAGGAAAAAACATTTATCGTAAAAATGAGCTTGTCAGCTATTATCATCAAAATATCCAATAGTACAATTTCTTGCATTCCTACTTTGTCTCTAAGAGTTTAAGAGGGTTAGATTGCTATAGCTGTCATCTGTGTGTGTTGCAGGGTAGACGATTAGTGTTGTTGTTGTTGTTGTGTCTAGGTTGTTCGGGTAGTATTTTTCGTTGTTGCTGAGTAGTTGTTGTTCTTGTGTTGTTATGTTTTGTTTTGCTGTTACATTCTTCTTGCTATTTCTTATTCTCTATTTTCCTTTTCTTTAATACGTGGTGTGCCGTATTTACGTTCCTTTTTCTATTTGTTTTTCTCTTTTCATTTTCCTTCCTTTCTTCTTCTCTCATCTTCTTACTTTCTTTCTTTCATTTTCTTTCTTTTTCTTTCTATTTATTCTTATTCTTTACTTCTTCTTCTTCTTCTTCTTCTTCTTACTTCTTCTTCTTCTTCTTCTTCTTCTACTTCTTCATCTTCTTCTTCTTTTTCTTACTTTATTCTTTCATTTTCTTTTTCACTTTCTAACACTTTTCTTTTTTTTCTTTTTTTATCTTTATATTTTCTTTTTTTTTACTTTTTTATATCTTCATTGTTTCTTTTTCTTCTTCTTCTTCTTACTTTTCTTACTTATCATTACTCCTTTTTCATTCTTTCATTCTTTATTCTTCTTATCTTCTACTCTTCTATCATCTTCATTCTTTCTTATCATTCTCTCTTATATCTTCTTCTTTACTTCTTAAATCTTCTTCTTCTTTACTTACTTCTTCTTCTTTCTTTCTAAAGACAAAAGTAGGTTATAATAAACACTTAAGCGAAATTGGTCTGTGAACTTTCCTAACTCTAATACCGATATACTATACTTTAATTAAATACTATGAATATGATATATATAATTTAGCACACATCGTTATTCGATCATTTGATAAGTGATAAAAGTACACACCTATAAATAAATATTGTGCGTCGTACTTTGATACCGACAGCTTTTGTTTAATGATAGGAAACAGTATTGAGACTTTAGTTAACCCACTTATGAGCGTGTGAGAATTTCTTATCTCTCAAAAAATGTTTTAACCGCTGCTTCTATCGAGTCGACATCTTAAGTCGAACTCATATTTTCGGACGCTTCACTCCTATATACTGACCGTTATGCAACTAGCGCACAATCTCCTTTGTATATTTGTTATGTATACAGCTTTGCATCGAGGCTTCACGCTTAGAGGGTTAGTGTGTCTTATTACTGAAGCCAAAAGGTGACATCATCGATCACATTATCATAATATTTTGTATTAACAATTTGATGTCCACCACTTAGAGGTTATTTCTAACTTTCTAAGCCGGTGACCTCATCGATCACACTATCGTCTAATTTGTAATAACAGTTTTGATGTTCCACCACTTAGAGGGTTATTTCTAACATTCTAAGCCCCGGTGACATCACGATTCACACTTCAATAATATTTTATGTAATTAATAATTTGTAAATAACAGTTTTGATGCCACCACTTACGAGCGCGTTATTTCTAAACGTTATAAGCCGTGAGATTCTGCGACACAAATACGATCAACACAACTATCAGTTCATAATTCCAAACAAGATATCAGAGAGAAGTTTACACTATTCTCTACAGTCTCTAAGATGGACGTATACTATCGTTACGAACATCTTTACTCAAGCACTGCCTCAGTGTGATTCTTATCTATCTCGTATCACACTTTCAAATAAATATATATGGTCAGCTTTCTACTATATCAAACTTGTGTGGAGGTATACAACCAGTAAATTAAGGAAAGAGGTGTATATCTAAATTCGAGTAAGAGCGAATTACCTAAAGCCAAGAAGATGATCATCTGCGGTCTTTACCACTCAGACACTAGCTCATGCGTGCAGTGGCAGTAAAGTACTCTTAGCTAGTTTCGTGCGCATTTTGTATCTCATGATTACTGCTGTAGATTCTGGTATAGATCTTTTCATTTCCTTACTGTCGTTTCTTTCTCTATAAGGTATATTTGTTCATCTCTTTCCTTCATTTCTATCGTTCTTTCTTTTTTGGATGAACATATTATTATAAAAATCTACGAGGCATAATTATTTATGTATAGAATGCCATTGAAAATCACTGTAACATTATAATTTTACCATATATATACTCAATAACTATTATATTCATATAATACTTCATAGATTTCTGATCTAATAAGAAATGTATATTGCCAAAAATGAGCAAAACTTTCTCATAAACCAATTATAAACAAATTACAGTAATAATTTTATACACCTAACGATGTTAACTCGTAGAAAGATGGAGAATTATGCTTTCTTTGTATGATAGAAAAGATATGTAAGGACAGCTGCAACATCGAGATTATATTATTCATTATAGTGTTATAAGGAATAATTAACATATTCAATTATAATGGACGATTGGTCTTCATATTGAACATTTTGCAATATTTTATCACTTTTAGGCGTGTTCTGTTATTGTATAGTATGTTGTTCGAATGTTTGTTGTGTGTTGTCTCTTGTTGTGCGATTTAGTGTGTTGATTAAGTTGTATATGTGCTGGATTGTACTGTGTTGTTCTGTTGCTCGCACCGTTGTAAGTTGTAGTTGATTTAAATTTGTGTGTTGTTGTTTGTTTGGCGCTATCTCGTGTGGTTAAATTTGCTCTGTTGTTAGTGTTAAGTGTCTTGTGGATTGTTCTGATTAATTGCTCCCTATGTGTTGTTCGGATTTGTTGGTATGTTGATGTTTTTATATGTTGTTTAGTATAGTATGTAATGTATCTTTGTCTGTAGTGATTTGTGTTAGTTTGACATTTGTTGTTATTTCCCTTGGTTTAATGTTAGTACTGTTGATTACGTTGTCTGTCAGTTTGTTGTTGTTTTATGTCAGTTGTGTTGTTGCTTAGTTTGTTGTTTGATATATCTTTGTGCTACTAGAATGTCAGTTAGTGAGTAGTGTGAGCCGTGAGTAGTAAGTCAGCAAGTCAGTATCAGTCTAGTTATGTAGAGTCATAGTAGTAGTAAAAAAAACTGGCAAAACTCAAATTAATATTTTTGACATTATTAAAACAATTATAGGTTTTGTGAATTATCATGATATCTATACTGTAATATGCAATCATAATCTATATATAAGAATGTCAGTGCCACATTTTAACATTAATCTAATATAATTAATTATAATATAATATCATGAGATAGAGAGTCAATGTAATACATAAATAAGTGAGATGAAAAATAATGAATAATTTTCAAAATAAATAAATAAGATTTATTAATTAATATTTGATTAATTAATATATAATATTATTATGACTTTTTCCTAATAAAAATAATAGATAACACTTTTATGTTATAGTAATCATACTAAATATTAATAATTAATATAATAATAATAATAAATAATAATATTAAATAATATCTCTAGTAAAATATGTTTTAGATCAATCAGTATCACACAATATGGATAATCTCACTCACATGAGGAAAAACTCATAATGACTTTGTCACATTATGTCATATTATAAAATTACTCAGTCATCTACAGATCCACTCTAAGTCACTCAGTCACTCAGTCACTCAGTCACTCAGTCACTCAGTCACTCAGTCACTCAGTCACTCAGTCACTCAGTCACTCAGTCACTCAGTCACTCAGTCACTCAGTCATTCAGTCACTCAGTCACTCAGTCACTCAGTCACTCAGTCACTCAGTCACTCATTCACTCAGTCACTCATTCACTCAGTTACGCAGTCACTCAGTCACTCAGTCACTCAAAATTACAACTACAGTAATCACAGTTCAACAACTTAGTACAACATGTTCTATTCTATATAATATAATTAATAAATCACTACACAAAATAATCT
>JABUQX010122397.1:0-7500 GCA_015478945.1 Trachelipus rathkii | reverse complement strand
TATAGAGATATTGTTATAGACAGTTTATAAATTAATACAATTAAATAGTACATAAAACATAAGCTGAACACATGAAAACATGCTGTAGAAATAAGCAGTAACGATTTTTTCGAACAAAAGCTGAAATACATACATGATAATCTGCTTTGGTAATCTGCCTAAATAGATTATTGCCGATGTTATGAATTACTAACTATAGGTTAATATAGTTATAACTAAATATATTCACATTCATTCCTAACTCCTAACAAATGATTTTTCACATATACATACATTTTTCATTTATGTTAAATAACAAATTTTACTTAAGTAAAATTCAGTACTCATGCTAAGTTAGTACATGGCTCTAATCATTTCCTAAGACGCCATTTACACCCTAACAAACTATCCTATCTAATAATACTAGGGTTAAACGAACTTACTAACTCAACTGTGTTACCTTAAGACCTTCCCCTTCACTCATCCTGCTAAGAATACTAAAACAAAATTTCACGAGTTCATTCTTTAAAAAAGTACCTAAAGGAATTCATCTTGTCCCTACGAAAAGTCCTATTTTGCGGCTACCCTCACGAAGGGGAGTGAAATCCCATTTTGAAGTCACCCTCCCAAAGGGGTGTAAAGTTCCATTTGGTGGGTCACCCTCTGAAGGGGTGCAAAGTCCCATTATATAAGCAGGCATTGTCACTCCATAGAGGGGTAAGCTCTCAGCCCGAAAGGCCCAGGGCTTAATTAAACTTCTTTTGTATAGTAAGCTAGATAGATATTTATTTCTCAAAAAATACAAAAAAAATATTGCCATATATATATAGTTAGTATATATATATATATATATATATATATATATATATATATATATATATATATATATATATATATATATATATATATATATATATATATATATATATAAAAATATATATTTATATATATATATATATATATATATATATATAAATGTGCTCCCCACATCAAGAACCAACTCAGTTTAGGAGTTCTTCCAAGCCTGAATCCTTCTTGGATAAAACATTTCGACAGCTTATTTTATATAGCTTCTGCCATACCTAAGTTTAGGAGGATCAGCTTCCTCTTTGGATGGACATAGAGGCATGAAGAAAGGTGGAGCTGAAAGTTGATATTACCATCTATATGTGATCCGAAAATTATTACCTCTTCAACCCAGGAATCGATTATATATAAATAAATATATATATATATATATATATATATATATATATATATATATATATATATATATATATATATATATATATATATATATATATATATATATATATATATATTTATATTTATATATATATATGTATATATATATATAGGTATATATATATATATATATATATATATATATATATATATATTTGACATACATGATACATATATATGACATACATACATACAAACACACATACATACATACATACATACATACATATTATGTTACACACATACATCAATACATACACATGCATAAATAAACATATACATACAAATAACAATAACAACAACAATAACAATAACAACAACAACAAAAACAAAAACAACAATAACAATAACAATAACAATAACTAATAACAATAACAATAACAATAAATAATAACAATAACAATAAATAAATAACAAATAACAACACAATAAATAAATAACAAAATTGATGTTAATTTACATTAAAATACTAAATAATAATAATAAAAATAATAATAATAATAATAATAAAAATAATAATAATAATAATAATAATAATAATAATAATAATAATAATAATAATAATAATAATAATAAAAATAATAGAGATAAATAAAAAAATAAACAATAATAATCATTAGAGGGAATAAAAAAATGGTCAAGCGGTTATGAAATCGGAGGAAAGGTCTCGGAGGGAAGATATGAGGAACATCTAACGAAAGCAGAACATATTGCCACTTTAGGTTAATGGGTAAAGTGCTTGCCTTTCATGCTATTGATTCTGGTTCAAATTCGACTTTATACAGTTTGCTCTATAAGCTTATATCTTGCGCCAACGTATTGTTAATAAAAGCTAAAAATAATTTTTTTCAAATTAAAATTATTTAGGGACACTAAGTAAAATAAATATTCCAATATATATATATATATATATATATATATATATATATATATATATATATATATATATATATATATATATATATATATATATATATATATATATAGAGAGAGAGAGAGACACCACACACACACACACACACACACACACACATTCACACATTCATATATATTATACATATATACATATATATATATATACATACATATATACATATATATATATTATATATATGAGCATGAGAGCATATATATATATATATATATATATATATATTAAGAAAGAGAGAGAGAGAGAGTATATATATATATATAGAGAGAGAGAGAGAGAGAGAGGAGAGAGAGAGGAGAGATATATATATAATAAATGAATAAGGGAAGATGGAAGGAATGTACTATATAAAGAATCATAATAATAATAATAATAATAATAATAATAATAATAATAATAATAATAATAATAATAATAATAATAATAATAATAATAATAATAATAACAACACTTACTGTGCAATGCTGCTGATGCTGCTATCTTGGTGAATCCTAAAATTGCTCCAATTGTGAACTTAATTCTATTTTAAAAAGAACTAAAATGAATTAATAAAATAAATTAAATAAATTTTCTTTCGCTGGTTGTGCAAATTAATGTTCCAATTTTCCGCTCTTTACGTTACAATATGTTTAAATATATTTTTATTCGAATTTTTGGTAAAATATTTAAAATTTTCAAGATCTTTCACACAGTAATACACATCATATTCAAAATTATATATATATATATATATATATATATATATATATATATATATATATATATATATATATATATATATATATATATATATATACATATATATATATATATATATATATATATATATATATAAAGATGAAGATGAAGTATAATTTTGACAACATTTAATAATTGGACGTTTCGGGTATATAAACGTTACCCATCATCAGCACTGCAATTGAATAATAAAATAATATAATTTTATAACACAAAATATAAATATATAATGAACTAATATAAAAAACTAATACAGTAAATGAACACAAATGTAAATTTAAAATAAATAAATCGCACGAAAAAAGTACCTAAGATTGAGTTAAGGTTTCATTTACAGAGAAGGCGAAATACAAACTAACAGTTAAGAAAATTTTACAGTGAGAGAGAGAGAAAAAAAGAAAAAAGTTACTTGGGTGGAATATATATAAATTAAGGAGTGAAGAGGGGGATGGACGACAAATCCTTATTTAATTCGGGTTTTAATTCAAAAATGTAGAGAGACTCAAGAATCTTCCTGTCGAGTTGATCATTGGCAGGGGATAGGAAACTAAAAAAATTTTGTGCAATAGGGGGATTCTTTTGAAAGGCATGATTGCGTATGGAGGAGTTTTCTGGGGTTGTGCTAGGTAAACCAGTTCTATAAGAAACTCCCTGGTGTTTCGAGATCCTCAAGTAAAATTGGAGGCCTGTTTGGCCCACGTAGCGGACGTTGCAGTCCGCACACTTATACAAATATACTAATGAGGACCTCACATGTAGAGGAAGAGAATCTTTATGACGGAAAAAATTTGAAATACTAGCTATTAATAGGAATGAAAATAAAGCGAGCAAAAGGAAAAGCATTGGATAGAGTGTGATTGAGAGTTTTCACAAGTTTTGGGGTAGTAACTAAAGAACGGAATCTTAGATAGATAAGTTGTTTAGTGACGGTTGGGATTGAAATTTAAGGCGGAAATGGTTATTAAGAAAATCGTTTACTAGGTTTGTAATAGTGTGAGGAAAGAGATTGCAAAAGGCAAAATGGGACAGGCATTGTATCTGTTGCGGAAAGATCCTCAACCATGATACTAAGCCACAAGTAACGTGGAAAATTCCAGACTGAAAATTGAAGATCAGCCTTGTATTTGAGGGGTGAAAAACTAAAAAAATTAAGACCCAATGCAGAGATAGGTCATGGCCAAAGAGGTGGATAATGAACTACTATTGAGAGCAATTAGGTGCTTTCTTCAAGAAAGGTAAAAGAGTCATATTAAAGTGTGTTTTACAGCAAAGAGGATGTTTAAAACAAGTTATTGTTAAGATAGTTTTACAAGAATAGCATAACATATATCTTACATATTATTATTATTTTTATGTATATATATATATATATACATATATATATATATATATATATATATATATATATATATATATATATATATATATATATATATATATATATATGTTTATTTTTTTATATATTGAGTATCGGAATTTCAAAAAAAATTAATTTTATTTACTTAATTTTTTTTAATTTTGAAAAACATATTTTAAGAGTATTTTCCCTACATTATATTAAAAGGTCGTAATTAATTAGTTATTAGTAATGATTAGTAATTAGTAATTAGTAAATTGTAATTAGCAATTATTATTAGTAATTAGTAATAATTAGTAATTAATAATTAGTAATAATTTGTAATTAGCAATAATTAGTAATTAGTAGTAATTAGTAATTAGTAATAATTCATCCTCTCTTAGAATGGGAATGGTCCAATGTTGTTTGGGGGAGTTGGAGATTTATCAAGGCTTAGATTTCCAGGTAATTTTATTAATATTCATCCGATTTCCATGAAACAAAATGCAGCATTCTGCGAGTTCTATAGCGTCGATTTTGATCGTTCTTTTATATCCCTATTTATTTGTTTTTTTTAATTAGTTTTTGAAATGAAAATATGATATTTCGGATACTATAAATACTATTTGTTTGTGCTGTAAATACAAATTTTAATTTGACATGCTCCGAAAACAATAATATTAAAAAAAAATCTTCGATAGCTTTTATTAAACAATATTTTTTATGAATAAAGTCCAAAAATTTTTCATAAATGAAAATTTTGAATGAATTTTATTTTTGCTCACTCTAATCAATATGAAATTTTCAAAATATATTAATTTCGACGAGTTTCAGAGTTTTATTTAAGACCATGTTTTTGGTATAGAAAAAATCCTCTTGCCTCTATGTACTGAACAAAAAAAATAAAATAAAAAGATTTTGACATTAAATAAAATGATCTAAATAAATAAAGATATAGAGTAGCTTCCCTAATTATAAATGCTGAGGAAATTTTTTTATTGATCAGATGGAAAAAAAATCATTTATGACAAAATATAGGACTTTATTATCTATATAGTTTTCAAACCATAGAATGCCAAAATCAACGTTTTAGAATTCACTAAATGTTATATTTTATTTTTCGTTTGATATAAATCGGATGCATATTAAATAATGAAGAAGTTTTATTCCTCTGCAAGTTAATATTCATTAATTACAGTCCATTAGATTTTGGCATAAACAAATATTCTTAAACAAAAAAAATTGCGGTTTATCCACGTGAGGCTTTATTGTAAAGAAAAAATGAATCGCAACTCTCTCTCTCTCTCTCTCTCTCTCTCTCTCTATATATATATACATATATATACATATATTAGTTACATACATACATATACATATATATATATATACATATTAGAGCATACATACATACATATATATTATATATATATAATAAATATATATATGTATATATATAAATATATGATATATATATATATATATATATATATATATATATATATATATATGGTGAGAGAGAGAGAGAGAGGAAAGAGGAGAGAGGAAATAAAATAAATGGACATAAATAAATAACGATGGTTGGAAAGAAGGGGGAGGGACTTTCAAATCGAAAGAAATGGGGAGGGGTCATTAATTTTTGAAAGGTTAAATAAGAGATTTTTTAAAAAAAATCTCCAACCCCCAACTCAAAAGAAATTCCGTTTTCATTTCCCCATTTTCTCGGCTTTCCCCACGAAAGAAATTGTATTTTCTATGAAGAAATTTAATTCTCATTTTTCTTAAAATTAAATCAAAATCTCAGTAGGCATCTTAATACTATAGCAAAATAATTAAATTTGGATTCGCAACGTAGTTTTTATATCAACTTGGGGGATAGAGGAAGGGAGCTGCAGTCTTTAATAGGTGGAGGGGAGGGATTTAAGAAAGTAACTACCTTCAATGTACCCCATACTACTTGAAAAAAACTTCAAAACATTCATTATGAGACCCACATTACATAAAAATAACCCAATAGAACTCATAACCTTCTTTCCCCCCTCCCCTATTCGGCAGTAATATAAACAATAAATATTTAATAACTCCTTGACTGAATGATTTATTCATTAAAATTTTTCATTAGAACTGACAATAAATGTCAATAATTCGGTTCCCAAACCAATATCGAATAATTTGTTATCTTTCAGAGAGATTGACTACTTTGGACAACAAAAGTTTTGCTTTCGAATGAAATGTTTCCGAGCATTAAAGTAAGTGTTTTCTTGAGGGTCTATTATTAGTGGACAATAAATGCTTTTTACTTTTATATATATATATATATATATATAGTAAATAAATAGAAATTATATATATATATATATATATATATATATATATATATATATATATATATATATATATATATATATATATATATATATATATATATACATATAGTGAGTATATATATATATATATATATATATATATATATATATATATATATGAGAAGAAAGAGGAGGAGAGGAGGAGCCGATGATCCTCCTGACTCAATCCACAATCCCTGACATAATATACACACACACACACACACACACACACACACACACACACACACACACACACACACACACACACAGACATATATATATATATATATGTGGCGCTCCATTATAATTATTTATAAAAAATTTAAATTTATGTTCGAACTTATGCTGAAATTTGCACAAGCAAAATTTTAGCATAAGTCGAAATGAAATAATATATAAATCCGCCTTGTCGAGATAATCACTCATAAGATCACTAAACTCACTAATTCAGACTTACTACTTCTCTCCGAAACCACAATCACCCGTAAATATGCCTCAAGAAATTATAATCTCAGCTTGGGAGGTAAAGAGCCGGCTAAGCCACCGAGAAGCCAAAATCTTCGACTCGCAAAACTCAAGAACGAAAGTTACACAGAAAGGGAGGAAAACATCGGCTAAGCACAAGAGACTCCTGAAGAATTTGAAGAGAGAGAAAGAGTATCCTTTAACGGGCAACTTTTATTACCTTCATGTTAAATAAATACATCATTCAAAATATGGATTTTTAAATCGCCATCATTATATAATATAGGGCCTTGCTCTCTAAATAAGACACCAACTTAGCATGTTTGCCATATATATATATATATATATATATATATATATATATATATATTGAAGGGCGCACAACGCGAAAGCGTTTCTAATGATAAATGCGAAAACGGTTAAACAATCTAGAATCTGAAACTGAAACGAAGCAATACCGA
>JABUQX010122396.1:32500-40000 GCA_015478945.1 Trachelipus rathkii | reverse complement strand
CGACCCGTAGTATAGTGAACATATGACAGTGTGGCCAGATCTACCAGCCTTAGCGATATATCGAACCTCTAATTTAGGGAGTTAAAGACACCATGTATCCACCAAACTTCACACCCCTTCGTTTGTTAACGTGACCTAATCGGAGACGAGGTTTCGAGTTCGTGCACCCCGGAGTAGGGTGCGGCCCCCAAAAGTTAATTTTGACTAAATCGCAGAAGAAAAAAGTTGAAAATAAATAATGTTATATATATATATATATATATATATATATATATATATATATATATATATATATATATATATATATATATATATATATATATATATATATATATATATATATATATGTAAACACAATACTCTCAATATATATATACATATATATATATACATATATATATATATATATATATATATATATATATATATATATATATATATATATATATATATATATATATATATATATATATATACTTTATATATATATATATATATATATATATATATATATATATAATATAATATAATATAATATAATATAATATAATATAATATAATATAATATAATATAATATAATATAATATAATATAATATAATATAATATAATATAATATAATATAATATAATATAATATAATATATAATTGAATTTTGTTTTTATTTGAATCTATATATATATATATGTATATATATATATATATATATATATATATATATATATATATATATATATATACTATTCACTATATATATATATATATAATATATATATATATATATATATATATATATATAAACATGTAAACATAGTAAATGACACCTCACATGTCATTATCTGTTTATTTTCCAGATTCTCCACCATCTCATTTTCCTAGATTTCTATTTAGTGCTTATACAATTAAAATTGAATCTTTGGGGCCCTTACACCCCTACGGGGAGTTTAGGGTATATATATATATATATATATATATATATATATATATATATATATATATATATATATATATATATATATATATATATATATATTTATATATATATATATATATATATATATATATATATATATATATGTATTAATAACAACAATATAAATATATATATATATTTATATATATATATATATATATATATATATATATATATATATATATACTCATGTATATAACCGGGGTACAGGTATCCATATATATATATATATATATATATATATATATATACAGGGTGTATCATTAATATTGCGAAAAAATTCAGTATGATATTCCTTGCATAAATATAAGATAATATGTGTCAATAAACATTTCACCAAAAACGCCTCGTTTCCAAGATACAAGGTGATGAAACCTATTTAAACATTAAGTTACAATAAACAGTAAACTAAATTTGGAAAGGTAATTAACAAATTCATTCAATTTATTTAATTATAAGAATACATACATTACTGCACAGAAGAAAATATACAACAGAAATAGTACGAAGCAATGGTGCACTAAGGTTATAGCAAATGTTGAAAATGAGCACCCCCAGCGGCAATACAGGCCTCTATTCTGCGACGCATTGATTGGCGGACACGTTCAAATATACCGTGTGTGTGCCGAATTGTGTCACAAGATGCGATTATGCGAGCTCTTAATTCTTCAGGACTTTCAACTGTTGCTGTATAAACCAAATGTTTCAGGTGACCCCACAAGAAGAAATCCAATGCATTTAGGTCTGGAGACCGCGGAGGCCAAGGTTCTGTACCTCCTCGACCTATCCAACGGCGTGAATATACAGTGTTCAAATAGTTACGAGCAACTAAACTGAAATGAGCTGGAGCGCCGTCGTGCATGAAATACATTTTCGATCTTAATTGTAATGGGACGTCTTCCAGTAGTGTAGGCAAGTCATGTTCAAGAAATTGGCGATAAACGTCTCCAGTAAGCCTCGCTGGTAAAAAGAATGGACCTATCAAATGGTTGCCAACAATTCCGACCCATACATTCAATGAAAACTGGTGTTGATGGCGGCTTTCAACTATTGCATGTGGGTTCTCATCAGCCCATATGTGATTGTTGTGGAAGTTCGATATGGCGTCTCTGGAAAAATTTGCCTCATCGGTGAACAATATTTCTGCTAAATAGTGAGGATTATCTGCAATTTTCTGTTGCATCCATCGACACAAAGCTACTCTTGCAGGAAAATCTGTTGGTACAAGTGCCTGCACTCGTTGGATGTGATAAGGGTACAGAAGTTGATTTTTCAATACCCTGAAAACTGTCGAATGACTTACATGTAGTGTTGCAGCAATCTTTCTAGTACTTGTTGTAGGACTGTCCTCAAGTTCTTGGAGAACCTGTTCTTCGACATCTGAAGTTGATACTGTGCGAGGTCGCCCGTTTCCATTAGTAAGTTTTTTAAAACTTTCTGTTTCTCTAAGACGTTGATGGAGACGTGCAAACGTAGTATGATGCGGGATGACATGATTAGGGTACATTTCTTCATAGAGACGCATGGCTGCTAATGAATTACCGTTCGTACGACCGTAAACAAAATGCATATCGCACATTTCACTATTTGTGTAATTTATTTTGAAAATATGAGCAACACTTGAACACAGAACTTGACGCGACACGGACTAGTATATGTATAAATGAAGCGAGATACGGAACTAGTAAATAACAGGTAGGTAACCTTTCCTACGGTATATTTGTGCTTATTATTAAAGGTTGAGATGTGGCATGGGACGGGCAATGGAATATATCAGATATGTCCCACATAAGTTTCATCACCTTGTATCTTGAAAACGAGGCGTTTTCGGTGAAATGTTTATTGACACATATTATCTTATATTTATGCAATGAATATCATACTAAATTATATATATACATTTATATATATATATATATATATATATATATATATATATAACTATATATATATATATATTCTTTCTTATATATACTGCTATATATATATATATATGTATGTATATATATATGTATATATATGTTAAATATGCATATATATATATATATGTAATATGTAATATAATATATCGCTAATATATCAGCATAATATAATGTATAATCGTATAACATTAATAGAAATAAGGTTAAAAATATGTATATATATATATATATATATAATATATATATATATTTATATAACATAATAATATATATATATATATATATATATATATATATATATATATAACTAACTATATAATAATATGCTCTTTCTATAACTATATAATATATATAATAATAATAATAATAATAATATATATATATATATATATATTTATAGCATATGTATAACCAATGTGTATATATATATATATATATATGTAATAACATATATATATATAATAATAACCAGTAATATATATATATATATATATATATACTCACTATATATATATATATATATATATATATATATATATATATATACCTAAACTCCCCGTAGGGTGTAAAGAGGCCCAAATTCAATTTATTATATGCATGAGAAATCTAGGAAAAATGAGATGGTGGCGAATCTGGAAAATAAACATATAATACGACATGTGAGGTGTCATTTTCATGTTTATGAAACCATAGATGACGATTTTGAAGGTTTTAAACTCTTCGACCGTCTAGGGAGGGGTTTCCAGGGCAAAAATGGAGAAATAAAGACAAACTCATGGAGTGCTTAGATGAGGAAGCTGCAAATTGGATGACAAAGGATGATTCCAGAGGGGGGTTTTACCCATAAAAGTTAAACCTGGTGAGGAAATCAACTAATAATAGGTACAAAAAGTGTAAATGTTGCTAAATATAGGGATTCACAATCTTACCTGTTATATTAGTTGCTCGGATTGTTAATTATAATAACGAATCTTTCCTTCTTTCTCAACACCTTGTCTAACTTAGTCTAACCAAACCTAACGCAGCCTTACTGTTCACATGACTGATTCTGTTATAACGTCTACTTAATTAACGTCATTTCTATAACATCATAATTTGCATCTTGTTTTCTAAACGTTGAAGGTTAACATTTATATTTTAATATATTCTCCTTTGTAAGCTGAAACATTTATATTTTCACATTTAATATTCAAATCAAGTTTTCTTTTGGCAATCGTCAAGACGTCAACTACTTTATTTTCTTTTGTATGGCAATATATTTTTATTTTATTTGTCAAATTTTTATATTTAATAAGTTTTATTTTACATTTATATTTTGTATACTAATTTTTCAGTATTTTATGTTTAATTATACATTTTTTATACATTATTTAAAGTTTTTATATTTATAAGTTTTGTTTTGCATTTACTGTTTTGTTTTAAGTTTTTATTATTTCATGTTTTATTTTACATTTATATTTTCTTTAAAATTTATATTTATTTAAAAAAAGTTTTTATTTTTAAATATTTTATTTATTTTTAAAATTTTATTTTATTTTAAAACTTTCATTTATTTTTTAATTTATTTACTTTTAAATTTTTATTTAATTTCATTTTTTTTTTTAATTTTATTTATTTTGGAAAAGGCTGCAGGGGTGCGAAGTTTGGTGGAGATACGGTATCTCTAGCTCCCTAAATTAGAGGTTCGACATATCGCTAAATTTGCTAGATCTGGACACACTGTCATCTATTTTTTATACTACGGGTCGATTATCTTTAGCGATTATAAAAACTATGTATTTAGCCAACGAAAGATCGTAGAAATATGATTTAAAAGGTCACGATAAATCGAACAGAACCATCAGAAATGATCTCTCCATCATTTGAAATCTTCAAGAAACCAAAAAGCCCTCTTTAGGGGCTATGTCGGTCAGTTGATGCCTGAAACCTCCGAAAATGTTCTTCCAGACCTCAAAAACGGTCTAACTGACTTTGGAAACCCCTAATTTGAAGCATCAAGCGTCAAAACCTGATGTTGCAAAATGTTCCACATGTTGCTTGTGCAACTTCTCTCGAAATATTTTGGCAGTCGAAGTCGCACCCTATACTGCTATTATCATCTTAGGTTTATAGTATAATTTGTTATATATATATATATATATATATATATATATATATATCTTATATATATATATATAACTATATATATATATATATATATATATATATATATATATATATATATATATAAAATACCAAGAGTCATTATAGCCTCGACCATTCACAACAATCAGAATTGACGCACTGTTTTGAAACGGGTCATAGAAACTGGTGGTTCGTTTTTCGTTCATGAAAAGTTAATTTAACTATCACAGCCCTATAATATATATATATATATATATATATATATATATATATATATATATATATATATATATATATATATATATATATATATATATATATATATATAGTATATATATATATATATATATATATATTTATATATATATAATAATAACATATATATATATATATATATATATATATATATATATATATATATATATATATATATATATATATATTTTTTTATATTTTTTTATTTATAATAGGTGTTGTATTCTTTATATAAGAAGGGTGATAAAACCAGACTGTATCTTTACTGAATGTTGCTAGCAAAATGTACGAGAGAAAATTGGAGAGAAGATTGAGGGACACAGTCGAACATAAACTGGATGAATGGCAGCATGGTTTTCGACCGGGAAGATCGACGGTTGATTTGATTTTTGCACTGAAGATGATATGTGAAAAGATTTATGAATTTAATCGGAAAACATATTTGGCCTTTATCTACTTAGAAAAGGCATTCGACCGTATGCCGAGGAAGATCTTGTGGAGGATCTTGGGGAAAAGGGAGTATGGGGTGCCTACTAAACTGATAAGAGCAATAAAAAGCACGTATGTGGACAGCTGTTGCAAGGTGAAAACACAGATGGATGATAGTAGCTGGTTTGGAATAACAACAGGTGTAAAACAGGGAAGTGTACTTTCCCCAATTTTGTTCATAACGTTTATGGACTATTGTGGCAAGGTGGTACAGGAAAGGGTGGATGGAGAGATCTTTGGATACGCGGATGATCTGGCGTTGATCTCGGAGTCAAGGGAGGCTCTGCAGAGGTTTATAGTGGTATGGGACGAGGTGCAGATGGAGAAGAGAATGAAAATCAATAAAGGGAAGACGGAGGTTATGACGGTGGGTAAGGAGCAGAATGAGTTGAATATAGAATTGGAAGGGGGAAGTATTGAAACAGTCGGAACAGTTTGAATATTTGGGAGTGTATAGTGGAGTAAGAAATGATATGATTCAGGAGCTGAACCATAGGATTAAAAATTTTAATGGGAAATTTGCTTCGTTGTACCCTTTGCTTAAGGATCGTAATATGCCGAGGAAAGTCAAGACAATAATATATGCCAACATTATGAGGCCCGTATTAAGATATGGACATGAGGCATGGACACTTAATACAAAAGCTAAAAGTAAAGTGCAGGCATGCGAAATGAGAGTATTAAGATTGATATTGGGGGTGACAAGATTGGACAGGAGGAGGAATGATGACGTGAGGGCGGAGTTGGGAGTGGGGAGTATATTGGAACTGGTGGAGAGAGGGCAGTTAAGATGGTTCGGACATGTGAGGAGGATGGAAGCAAATAGGTGTGCGAAAAGGTATTATGAGTGGCAGCCGGAGGGAAGGAGAGGAGTGGGGAGGCCGAGGATGAGGTGGAGGGATGGTGTTGAGAGGTTCATAGCACAGGAGGTTTTGAAAAGTGGTTTTATGAGTCGGACAGCACGGGGAAGGAGCAGGACGTGGAGGAGGCCGTGGAGAAGAGCTGGCAGGGATGGTGTTGAGAGGAGTGGATGGAGCAGGAGGGATGACCAGGAGGAGGTGGAGGGGAAGAAAGATTGACGATTGATCGACTGGCGATTGGAGGAGGCTTCGTGCAGGAACAGTCTGACAGGTGCATACACCTACAGGAGGATGGTGAAAATAAAATAATAATAATAATAATAATAATAATAATAATAATAATAATAATAATAATAATAATAATAATAATAATAATAATAATAATAATAATAATAATAATAATAATATAAAATTAATTAATAATAATAATAATAATAATAATAATAATATAATAAAATAAAGCTTGCATAAAATTTAAGTGTATTACTCACAAATAGTGGATAGTAAACTGATGCACTGGAAATACTAACACTATTTTTAGATTTTAAATTGGAATTGGAATTAATATGAATATTCAAAATTAGAAAATACTATAAAATTATCATTAATAAAATGAAATTAATCGAACTAAAAGTATGAAAATGAAAAAATATATTATACAAAAAGAATGTCATAAAAGAAAACTTTGAACCGTACCAAATTTTTTATACAGTACAAACATTTTGAAGAAGGAAAACTCAGTTCAGAGTTCCCTTTTTGAACGCCTTTTATTATAAGACTTAACTTCCCCCCCCCCCTATTTGAATAGAGTTCTGCTAGTGAGGGCTGGTTATAACTGAAAAAAAAATAAAAAAAAACATTTATATGGAGTTCAAGAC
>JABUQX010122396.1:0-27500 GCA_015478945.1 Trachelipus rathkii | reverse complement strand
TTTATACGGCACACTAGGCGGCTCGAGCCGACGGGGAACCACAGGGGGGACGTTTCCATACCCGTAGGGGAGGGGCGGAACAACCCCCGCGACACCCAAATTACCAAAGAGCGCGGCGGGTTCCGGAGAACCCTCCCCGGAGGGGGGAATTAGTTCTACCCCGTAGTTTTTCCCCGGTAAGGCCGAAGAGATCCCCGACTCCTGCCATCGCGGCGGTATAGTTTACCCGTGCGGTATTCTTTAGTGAAAAAAAAAGCAAAATTTAATTAGGAAAGTCTATTTATTTTTAACGAGTAACGTATTTATTTTCACGAGAAACCAATAAAAGGTCTCTAATATAGGGTTTCTAATCAATATTACTATAATTATTAACAATAATTTATTTTATTTTTTTATTAATTTTTTACATTTTCCTATGTGAAATTATACCAGATGGGCCAAAAATGTATTCCTTTTCGCTGTAGCTATTGTAGTTTTTTGAGATGATAGATATTAATATAATATAATATATATATATTTTTTTTTTTTTTTTTTTTACATTCGCGTTTTCTTCCCCTTTCAAACTCCACCATGTATTCCGTTTTATCTGTAGCATTAATAGTTTTTAAGATACACATGACGGATATAACTAAACGCTGACCTATATGTATAACCTATATATATATATATATTTATAATATATATATATATATATATAATATATAGTATAAGTATAAATATATATATATATATATATATAGTACATATATATATACATATATACTATATATATATATATATATATTTGGTAATAGTCCGCTTGAGCGGGTAATGTATCAACATCGATATTTTAGAAAAAGATAATCGATTTTATAATATGGTCTTCTAGGAGAGTTGGCATTTCGTTTGAATTACGGAATGTGTTTGAATGCATGCAATCGATATTTAAAAAAAAATAAAAAGAACAAAAGTCGTAATTTATGCTCACATTACACTTAAATATGAAAAATATTATTTCACTAGATTCTTTTATAAATAATATATATATATATATTATATATTAGATATATATATATATACTATATATATATATATATATATATATATATATATAATATATATATATATATTATATATATATAATATTTATATATACTATTATATAAGTATATTATATAAATATTATATAATAAATATATATATATATTATATATTGTATAAATATTATATATCATATATATAATATATATATATATATCATAATTATATATATATTATATATAATATATATATATATATATATAATTATATAATATATATATATATAATATATATAAATATATTATAGTATATATTATATATATAATTATATAATATAATATATATATGAATATATATATATATATATATATAATATAATATATAATATATATATATATATATATACTATATATATACTACATAATAATATAGTTAATCACTCACTTAATTTCAGGTTCAGGTAATTTTCTTTAATTTTTTTTATGTATAGGATAGGTTAGGTTAGGTTAGGTTAGGTTAGGTTAGGGTTAGGTAGGTTAGGTTAGGTTAGGTAGAGTTTTAGGTTAATTTACGTTAGGTTAAATTAGGTTAGGTTAAGTGTTAAGTTAAGTTAAGCTTTAAGTTAAGTTAAGTTAAGTTGAAGTGTTAAGTTAGGTTAGGTTAGGTTAGCGTTAGGTTTAGGTTAGGTTAGGTTTAGGCTAGGTTAGGTTAGGTTTAATTGGTTAAATTAAACTAACCTAACCTTAAACTTAACCTAACCTTAAAACCTAACCTTAACCTAACTTGACCTAGCTTAACCTAACCTAGCTTTTAAACTTAACCTAACCTCGCCTAACCTAACCTAAACCTAACACAATCTAAAACAAAAAATTAAAGAAAATATGAAATAACCTCTGAGAACTGAATTGAGGCCGCATTTGAAATAAAAGTAAAACTAGACATAAGTAGAGCAAAGCAAAAGAAGGAGCAGGAGATAAACCCAAAGAGCGGGTAGCTTTGGGAGCAGCGGACGCGATGCCATACCCGGTCAAATTGTTTGGATAATGCTTTGGATATGCAAGCGCCACCACGCATATAGATAAATATATACTATATACTATAGTGAGTACTACTATATATACTATATATACGAATATACTATTCTATAGTATATAATTATTATATATTAATGATATATATATAAATATAGTAGTATAGTAATAGTATATGATAATATAATATTAGTAAAAGAAGAGCCTTATACCGATTATAATAAGCTTCGTTTGGGCAACGCCGTCACAGTGGGAGTTACAGGATGAACTAGGCTGAGAGAGAGGGTAGGCATTGCCTAATCTTATTTTTTAAGAACAACATTAATACATTACAAGAAAAACAAATAAAAAAACTGATAGAAAAAAATGAGTTGCGTTAATAGTAACTCAGTGGGTCATGTTTTAAAACTGTTCAAATTTTCAAAGAAATATTTATTAAAAACCAAAAATGAAGCAAAAAATGAGCTTTTTATGCTTTGCCTCCCTATTACACTCTTGAACTAACTTTCCTGACGGAACGATCATTAGTGCCGACCAAGCTTGCGAGTAAAATATATCGATACTTCAGTATGATATTAAGAAGGCAAGCCGCCCTCCTCACGTCGTCCATACATCTTCTGTGGGCCGTATTAGGGTTTATGGCGCCAAGGGGCTCGCGGTTGTTTGCCATAAATAGGTTTGTTTTAAATTTTCTTGTTGTCAAGTTGTGTTTGTCACTTGCCAATTCTTTAATAATGATTTATATATATATAGGATATATATATTAATATATTATATATATCAATATTATATACTAAATATGCTAGCTATATTATACGTTTTGTATTTTACTATATATGTTAAAATATATTATATAATTATACGCATATATAGTTATTAAAATATATACTACTATAATAATGATATATAGTAATATATATATATAATACTATATATATATATATATAGTATTAGTATATATAATACTATATATATAGACTCATTAGGTTATATATATATAGAGAGAACGAGGTGAAAGAGAGAGAGAGGAAGAAGAGGAGGATCGAGCGAGACGACCGAGAGAGGTCGGACCGCCAAGGGATGAGAGGGAGAGAGAAACGGGGAGGGGGAGCGATAAGAGGGAGAGAGAGAGCGCGCGAAGGCTGAGAGAGAGAAAGAACTGAAGGAAGAGCAGGAGAGGAAGAGGAGGAATATTGAAGCCTATTTTGTTGCGGATGTTAACTAATTTTAAAAATCAGGTCGCATTTTCAAACTATTTTGAAGAAAATTATATAATATAATGATGTTCTTGAGATTCTTTGAAGCTTTCACCACTCTTGCGCGCGTGCATACTCACAATTAACATTCGCATCCGCCGGATGTAAAAAAATCTGACATCCGCAATTCACACCTTGCGGCGGATGAAAATACTCACATCTATGTTCAAAGAAATATAGAGCAATCCTCGATACATCACTTAAATATATGCCGTTAGGAGAAATTAGTAAGTAATTAAGTATATAGTAGTATACAAATAATAATAATAATGAGTAAATTATATTATTTTTTAAGGTATAATTCTATAAATAAATATTAGTATATATGGGAGGATGTATCAGCCTTTGTATCTATATATACATTATATACGGTATATATGTATTATATAAGCTATATAAAATATAAACAATTACTATTAGTATAATTACTTATATAGTATTATTCCTATTCCTTTTGTGTTTTTAAAGTATGGCATATATAAGTACGCGCAAATTACACATTTAACATACATCTTTGATAAGGATGAAATTGCATAGGCTACGATATACAATATAAATATTACGTCACTCGCTTCGTTAGATGGTGCCAAGAGTTGCAGCTTAAGAAATTAAATATTGGGCCTAACACGAATTAGGATGCACTAGGAGAAAAGTATTTTGCTCTTATAGAATACAACTTTTAACATTCAAACCTCGCAAGAGACGAAAACGAGCTTAGAGATGGGAGAATTCAGCGTAAGAGTGGGCCGTAAAGAGTTACGGTCCGTGTCTATAGGGTGGTGAATGTGTGTGTGATGGAGTGAATTGTATATTCTCATAAAAAAAATATAAATTAATGGTGAGTAATTAATAACAACGGTATATATATAGTAAAAGATATAATATATATATATAATAATAATATATACTGATATAGAATATATAGTATATCTCTTCAGACATGATAAAATATTTAGATTGGGTCAAACATATTTCTATAATTTATTTTAATTTTTTTTTTTTTTTTTTTTTTTTTAATTTATTTATTAATTATGTATATAATAATTAAAATTAATTAATAATTTTTTACTGAAAATAATTAGAAGAATTTTTTTTAGCATTGAATAAATCTGACTCCTTTTTCATTTAGATCGAACAAAAACCTGCGGTATTGAAATTTCGTTCGATAAAAAGGCCGGAACGTTTAACGTTACCGAGTTTACTTCGTTCCAGGCGGGATCGATCGCGTTACTTCCGGTTTACTTCCGCCTACCAATAGTTTGTGCTGCAAAGACTACATATAATATATATATTATAATCATTATATATAATATAATAGATATAAAGTATTATACGGAATGAAAATATGAGAGTTGTGCAACTATATCAGAGCAAGATGAAAGTTATATGTGACTAGAAGACACATAATAAGTTAATTAAAAAATATAGCATAAGACAATAATTCAAGATACAAAGACGCGAAAGGAGAAAGATATAGATAGAATAATAATAAGAAGAGATGTAAGAGAAGTATAAAAAACTAGAATATACTAGTAGACCATAATAAGTTCTAAGAATAAAGAGTGTGTTGTAATGGGCAAACTGTGTAAATGTACATAATCTAGAAAAAGCTGAATGCGTAACAAAATACATAAATAGTAATGAAAATGAAAAGAAGAAATTTGGAGACAAGATAAATAGTCCAATATGTACTTATTTTAGCATCTGTAATATCTGAATACAATTGAGAGCGTTCCAAACAAAAAAGAAGTAAGTAAAAAAGTAATAGCAAGATTGGAAAGATACGCAATGGTGACTTCGGTTTCGGGTATTTGCTTTGTAAGTTGATCTATAAAAAGATCCAAATGCCATCAGACTATAAACAATCATGCAAGTCCAAAGAACACAATTTAGAACACCTCCGAACTGCTGATATTGATTGTTATATTTCTTTGTAAGTAAAAGCTATAATTAGTTTTTTCATGCATGGGCTTTATGTGTACATTATTAAATAACTACACAATTTATTAACAGTCCGACATGTGATGGGATATTATAATTCCACTGCCTCAGAAGTGGAGTCATAAATTCAGATCAAATATAACTTGATTAACTTTTTAATTCCTCAACAACTTTGGCTATTGAAATGTTCGGGTGAGATAATGTGCGTGCAAAAGCGTCCCCCGGAAGTATCGTCGACTCGAGAGAGTGCGCGGCTCTGGCAAAATACGAGTCCTCGATGGTCAAAAAACTAGACGCATTTTGTATTATATTTTGAATTTTATTTTTCTGCAAAAATATCAAAGATTATTATTCATTTCTGAGAAAAGTTTGCCACACTATTGAATAAGTGAGTGGTTTAGTAATCATTAGAATAAACCAATCCCTCGTGTACGAATTAAGAGAAAATAAAAAAAGGAAAGAATCAATCTGAGACTGAATACTGTTCTTGCTTGGTCAGAATAAGTTTGTTAGCGTGAGTGATGAATAATTTAGGGAATATATAGATATATATATATAGATAATATAAATACCTATATATAGTAGATTTAAAGGTATAAAATAGTTTATAATTGATATATAATACTAGTATATATGAAGTAATATAAACATGAATTATAATTCTAATATTATCATTAATTATTTATAAAATAATATAAATAACTTATATTATTATATAATATATATATAACTAAATCTATAACTATATAATCTATATAGAATATATAAAATATTTACTAATATATATAGTTATATATTTATTAATAGTAATAATTATAATATACTAAGCTTATATATATTAAATTAATATAAGTAAATGAAATATATTATATATATTATGATATTATGCATTATGAATTATTAGGATATAATGATCCTCATATTGACATTATAAGAGATAGATGAAGAGTACAATATATATAAATAGTAATATATATATTAATATCTAGAATATATATGGTTGGATAAAATTGCATAACATGGCCGTAAAATTGGGGAAAAACTTTTATGATAAGTTATCTTAGAGTTGCGCTATTAACACCGCAAAAGGTTAGTAGAAAACACGTCTTAAAATGCGTCAATCAGTACGCGCGCAAAACTTAATAAGAAAAATTTTGAAAACAAAATAATAAATAAATAATAAATAACAATGTTTATTTTTTTCTTACGTTTGGCAAGGTTCTCTCGCCATATTCTCCCCAACATTTCTCGACATGGGATACCGGCCCAATATTTTCTTCGGTGCTAAAGAACACACTAACACACACACACTACCCACACACACACACACACACATCATCAGCTCACACCACTACTAATCACACTACACACAATCACACAAATCAACACACCACACACACTCATTTATATAATTAACAAATTATGTAAATATATATTAGTATATATAATATATTTATAGATATATATAGATATATACTTTACAGTATGTAATAATATTAATTATATATTATTATATAATATAGTATAATATAATTATATATAATATTTAATATTTATATATAGTAAATATATATAGGTATAAAGATAGTATATATATAAATCATTAGATATGAAATTAATTTTAATATAGATTATTATAGATTAAAAGAAAATAGAATAATATACGTAGTCTGCAGATAAGTACAACGTGTATCATAGTGTGTCTTGTGGAATTATCTAGTGGACGCACTTGCGTAAAGCCCACACTTAAAATTAACTTCATATATACTCCCTTACACCATTATAACCATTAAATCCTAACGGTGCCGAATACATAGTAACCGATAAGACAAAACTCGGAGATAGTATGGTAAATACATAGTAAATATCGGGAATATCACTAAAAGATCAAATCCAATAACTCGTATGTAATAGAATTTATAGGAAGTGATAATAATAATATAATAATGAAATAATATAATTAGAGATCAAGAAATGATTAAATTTAATAATAAATAAGGAATGAATAATAATATAATAATAAGAGTTAAATAGATGAAATTAATGTAAGTGAAAGTAGAATTAATTAATAATTATGTAATGTAATATTGCAAAAGTTAGTGAAAATGAATAATAATTTAAATGAGAAGAGAGTGAGAGAAAATAAATAATATGAGAGATAGATGAGAGTAGAGATGAATAGTTAAGAATGAAAGTGAAATATATAAGTTAGAAGATAATAAATTATAAGAATAAAATAATAATTAATCGAATAATAATAATAAATAATTAATAGTGAAATAATAATAATAATTATAAATAATATTTACAATAATATATGTATAACTTAATATGATAAATATATATAAAATATTATATATATACGAAGTTGAGAAATTTACTTAAATGAATAATATCATAAAAAGATTTAAGGCCGAGGGCTCTAGTGAACTGTGGTGTACACAATATGAGGCACATATAATAAATGAAAAGAGAAGATGTCGTCTATTTGAAGGAACCAGAAGTGGAAATAAATGTGTGAGAGAAGAATATAGAAAACTCATTGAGCTTGAAAACATATACGAAAAATAAATGCAAAGTATGCTAATAAAACCTATTTATTTTAAGTGCAACACTTACCATAATTTGTGTTTATTTTGCTTACTTCAAACAATTAGTTATCTTATATTTTAATATTCATGAGGCTTATTTTAATTTCTAGCGTGTGGACATTTATAACATAATGCATTCTGCTTGAAAACTCTTATTAACTAAATTATTCTTTTTAATATAATAAACATTATTAATTATAGATAGAACAATAATTTGAATACTAGTGCAAAAATTATATAATAAATAATAACTGTAATATTATTAGAATAAATATTTACACATTGAATTATATACACAATGATATTATATAATATCCATAAAAATGAAAATACAAAGAATATCGTAATAAAATCCGTCATATTTGAAATGGGGAATTTCAAAATGACGTTATTTGATTACACTTTATCTCCATTTATAGCAGTATATTTTCTTATCTTTTTATTTGTATCCTATATTATTGTTAAATAGAATAACAACCTCGACTCTTCCTCACCCCCCCCTACATACCTCACATAATACCCTAGATTAGATAGCCTAGTTAATGAAGCCGTACCTTAATATAATGGAACTTCTCCTTTAAAGGGGTAGTTAACCGATATTACTATATTCGAACGGAAACAAATGTAATCGATTTTTTTTTTGCGTAGACATTAAACTAATTATATTTCTATGTAAGTTATCTAACTGTAGAGAGGAAGTTTTTTTGTTTTTTTTTTTACTGAGACTGGGAACAAATCTACCCTAAGTGCGACATCACGGCATCTTCCCCCCCCCCCTGATGTATGCACAAGAGTTATACTGCTTCAAGCAGGACCGCAACGGAGGGACGACGACGAAGTAGGACACGATGCACTGGTAACCACCTCTCCATCGCGCGCGTCTTGTGTGTCCTCGCGCGCTCGAGCGAGGTCCCCGCTGGAGAGAGAAGAAGAGTTTATAGTAATTATGAAAAGTGACCTCGACGTGATGTTATAACAGAGCAGTTTATATTATATTTGAGTTGATATATTTAAAAATAAGATTGTAACATATGCAATGAAATTAGATAAATATAGATATAATTCCAGTACTTGGTGGGTGCTTCACAGTTTCTGCCATACATGTACATAATTGTGCGAGTTAATTATAAGACTAACACGATGACTCCACGTGCGAGGGCACTCATGTCGAACGAGGCAGAAATCTGGCGAATTGTCGACTTTTGTATTGGAACACTTATTTAATTAGTGAAAACAGCTCATGGTAAAGGAGAAGATGACTTCGCATTAAGTAAATTAAAAAATTTAACGTCGTGATTATTATGGAATGTATCATGTTAACAGAATACATTAGAATATAAATGCAAATAGTTTAGGTATTCTACCCTCCGCCTTTTTTTACGTTAACTCTATTTGCTTTTGCTCATAATAGAAAATTCGAGAGTATATGGATCCGAATGAGATGATTATAGGTGTAACCAATATAGTATTAATAGCAGTATTATTTTAACACCTTTCTCTTCCCTGTCATACATATTAGACCAGTCTATATCTATTTATATTTCAGTCTGCATTCAATATTTTCATGATATTTGAAATTTCCATTATTTGCCTCTTTACTTTGTGTTGTCTCTTAATGTATACATTTATTCAAGTATCTACTTAGCTAATAAATGTCCAAATATACATTTAAATTTATTTTTCCTTCAATTTTAAGCAATTTAAAGGATTATCTGATTATTGAGATATAAATACAATTAAGTTTTCATACAAAAAAATAAATCCTATAAAGACTTAGCTAACAATTTAAAAAAAAATAAAGCATCGAAATAACGGTTAGTAAAATAAATAAATATAATATAAGTTAATTAGAAAAATAATACACATATATATATAATAGCGTCAGTATTATACAGCCCGAAAAGTTCATGAGCAAAGTGTTTCAAGAGATATGAAAGTGTTAGATAAAATAAATATATCATTTTTAATTAATTCAGAGAGACAACTGTGATAATTTCAGAAATTAAAGTAAAAATAAAAAAAGAAATCTCAAAATATCTCACAATCTTTCATATTGTCTCATAATCAGTAAAAATTTATCGTTGTTTTATTTGAAACATTTTGAATCTTAAAATACTAAAGTCTGATGAACCAGGAGAATAAGTCTTGATTTAAGTGACATACTACTTTTTATTTTTTTTTTCTATATTTATAATTTTTAAACGGTACAAATATACCTCCACGACTAGTAAAACAAGAAATGATGGTAATAGAGTCCGGGTTATTTCAGGTACTATATACCTACCGCGGGGGACGACGGGTCCCTCCGTCCTCTTTTCCTCCGTCGGCTCGAACCCCTAAAAAGGATTATAAAATAGAGAAAAAAATAATTATATTCTTCTCCTTGAGTAACGTTAAATTAAAGCTGGATTAGTGTGTGCAACTTTTTTCTCTTATTCTGAGACGACAATAGGCGTATTCTTTTATCGCAAATTAATATTAAGGCGCTTGCACTGAACTATAAATACTTATAGTCTAAGAACGTACAGTTTAATTTAAGTGTATTTATAAAGAATCGGATATTTAATATACGATATATTTGGCGCCAATATTTGTATATGCTTACGATCTAGTGAATGGAGAGAGGAAAGAGAGAATGTCTCATTGTAGTGTAATATAAAATTATAAAGTATGTCCTCTTCTCAGTTTAGATTATACGGATTGTAGATCCACGAGGTTAGACTTTATTTGTGAAATTATCTTTTATTCGAGATTAAATTAGCGGCGCTGAGCCTTTGAGAAATATATATTATGATAGAAGATTATAAATTCTTAAATGATGAAGAGAGAGTGTGATGAAGGTAGTATATGAAAGTTAAAGAACAGTGAAAGTGATAACTCTTGAGGGAATAGGATCATATGAGAATTTAGAAAGTAGAAGCTTTGGTAGCCTAACCATCCTTGACTCGGTCCTTAACCTCTAATTACATCCTTTCAAGACTTGTTGGGAAACCCTTCCTCCTCTCCTTTCCGCAATATGAGACCTTACATGTGAGGTGTGTACTAAAGGCTGGAAATTTATCGTTCCCTCCCAACCGCTTTAGTTGGAGTTTATGCTAATATGTAAATTATATTGCCGTGATTGCTAAATTCATATTTTTTGTGCCTTGACCATCTTATTTTTATTATACTTATATTTTGAATGCATATGTCAATTTGTATAAGTTATCGAACCATTGTCTTTAATCATGTGAATTTTTTGCACCTTGAAGAATGCTTACTAACTACTGTTATATGTTTTTCTCGGCGCTTCCTTCTCTTTGTGTGTATATCAAATCTTCTTCTTGGTGCCTCCTTCTATTATGCAATGTTAAGGACCCTCATCTATCTCAATTACAATCCCTCCACCTTGTCTTGTGATCCTGCCATTCACATCTCTTCCTCTCGCCAGCTAATAGCATCTGCTCTAATAGTGAAGGGTGACATAGGTCCGGCGCTTGTAGCATCTTTTCTTTATGTTCTGTACGCAATTGTCGTATCTATGTTGAAGAAGTTAGTGACTTCGCTGGATGCCTATGTGAATTTTCCCTTCTGATCTTATATTTATAACGTGGAAGCGCCTGCTTTAATTGTGATCTTCCTATCGTCTCACCTTACAAACTTTATATAGTTCTTCTCTTGTAAGCTGTATGTTAGCGTATCATAAACGTATTCAACAATTGTAAACTCCCCAATGCTCGTTTCTCTTCGGGACAATCGATCGGTATGGTGTCTCTAGCGAGGTCCTAGTACTCGATCTACAAGCGTGGAGATGCCGTCTCATCAATAGACACCCTGCCTGTAGCTTGAAAATGCGCAGTGATTTCTCTGCTTCTCTAAACCTTCTCTCGCCGTTTTATCCGTATGGCATCGTCGCTGGACGAGCAAATATATCGCTTGGTGTCTATTTCTCCCACGAACTATATAACGCCTCCTGACGGAGTCAATCTGCATGAGGCGATGCTTGGTCAGTCTGCGCAATAAGCGCAGGTTACTTATCACACAGAGCTGGGTTATGGTCTAAAATGAGTGATGCTGGAGAAATGGAAAAGTCACAATATTGATAAGGAGCGTCCGGTACCGCAGAATGCATGCCCTGTCGACTCCAAGTTAATGATATCCCGTGTCATTAGCTCGAAGAGTGATAGGTTGGTCAATATTGATTCGTCCCAAGCCATGACGGAATTATGACAACCTTAACCATAAACACGATCAATATTTTTATACTAAATTCCTTTCCACATCCGGGTCTAGTTACGATTTTTACTTTTACGCTTTTTTATTCTCTTTAGTCTCCTCCTGTATACCTCCGGTGGAGTTCGAGGAACATATAATTCTTGCAAAAACGCTAACTTAAGTCTTTTTATCCTTTTGCTCCTGTCATTACTTTCGCACATGCATAGCTACAATCTTACATCCATTTCGACCAATATTTGAATAGTGAGTTAATTACTTTTTTAAATGATTAAAAAACTCATTATAATCTTACGCTAAATTGAATTATCTTAATTTTCCTGCTAGTTGGCTTTTTCTCTTTGCCATTGGTGCACTGAGGCATAATCTTCCCGTGAAGAAATCATATAAACCCTGAAATATGCCTTTGGAGAATAAAACCTACGATAAACTTTTGGTGAGGCTCCTCTACGAAAGGTTATAAACATATTTATTTGACTTCGTAATTCTTCCCTCGGACGATTCCTCGCAATCTCGAGCCCAATAGTTACCCTAGTGATCGAATTTAAGAGTTCTGTGTTTCTTAATCATTTTATTCTATAGATTGGTAGAATTTCTCTCGCCTTTGCTCCACGACAATACAACTTATATTGACCCTCATTCTATAAATTTTCACACGTTTCACAATGCGCAGCTGATCCCCTTCTATCTTTTCGTGTTTATTTTGAGGTATTCTAACGTATTTCTCAACATCTCTTCTTTCTCTGGTATATCATGCTGCTATGTCGTCTCATGCCCATGTCCATTCTGTTCCAATGGCATACCCAATAACTCCGTTCTTACTGTGTCTCTAAGTATTATTAATACACTGATTATCACTGAGTTTTATTTTATCTGCTGCATACTTACAGGAATTAGGTTCACGTGATATCTTTACTGATAAACGTTGTGAAAAATATAAATGTAGACTGTAGTGGGGTGGAAGCCCTATTTCGTGAATAAGTATAAATTAATATGAGATATGCCCCCTTTTAAGTATTGCGCGAGCTTTTATAAGGGCCGTAAGCTTACTTATTTTTATTATCTGTGAGTGAAATTTGAATTCAATTAGTTTTAACGTTAAATACCTATGAAAGATTGAGGTAAATCCCACCACCAATATATTGATATATACATAGGTTATATGTAAAAATATAATATATAATTTATACTTAGATATATATAGAGATATAGTACAGATAATATATATGATATATATATATATGAGTAGTCTCAGCCTCTGTTGGAGCCTTACATTTATAATATATCTTAAGTCAATAACTATTAATGTACTATCAGCTTTAAAATAACGGCAATTACATGACTGATAATGCTTGTCCAATGCTTGGCCAGTACGAAATTGATTAGAATAAATAAAAATAACAATAAAAAATAAAATAAAAATATATAAAATAAAAAAAAATAATAATTAAATTATATATTTTAAAATCCTCAAAAACTACAATAGCCCGACAGCTCTCGTAAAAAGAGGAATACATTTTTATGTAAATCCTCTATATAATTTTGTTGATAGCCGAAAATTGTTAAATAAATAAAATATAATAATAACAAAGTATGGAAAAAAACTGAAATTTTAGTGATCGTTAAAGAAATCAAAGGCACTCGTTCAGACACTTTAAAGGATTGATAATAGGCCATCCGAACCCCTGACCCCGGGTTTCACCCCTATTTTTAGAGTGGACTCGTTGGCTCTAATTTTGTAAATTATGCTACTCAGTATATATATCTAAAAAGAACTGTTCTAGTAAATTTGGTGTTTTTTTTTAACTAAGAATTAACCCAAGGCGTGGTTATACCCTCCTCCTCCGTGCTGGCTCTCGGTCTGCTCTCCTCTTCCGTGTCCGCTCTCCGGGGTACTACCCTACGTGCCTCGTCTCCCTGCTTCCATGCGTGCCCGTCATTCTCCTAATTTCCCCCACCTCCGGGAGATCCTACCCGAGAACCACCGCATCCTTTTAGGATCTTATGAGGGTCGATACATCTTCTCTCTTTATCCTCCTCTACCACACCAGCATTGCTTGGTATCAGCTTTTTTAGCACAGCACAAGCAGAATTGAACCACCTGTACGCACAATTACCAAACAACAGACCGCGCGACACACACACACACACCACTCTTTAGATTCCGTAATCTACCAGCTTGTTACCTTGAGCTGTTGATTGTGTGCAGTAAAATAAATAAAGCTGGTTGATTCGTAAGTATGACGAGTACATGAAATAAATCAAAGCATCTCATAGATTTGAGATTCTTGTGTACATGGTCTGGTACAGCCGAGACAAACTCGGAAACAATTCATCTCGTTAAGACTGCAGAGCCACGGGTGGTATACAAATATTTTGTCAACTCGTATACCCTCTCTCGATTTCACATTACTCACACGGGCGTATACTATATAATGTATATAGCGTGAAGACCCAGATACACGCCGCGAGTGTTCTCGTAAACCATACGAATATGTAGTCTCATTACGCTATTAATAACAGCGCTTGTGAGTGATTAGTATTATTTCCCTGATATGAGGTTAAATTATATATACTAACAAAGTGTAATTTTTTAGTAGGAACATTGAATAGATTCTTAATTATCCCCTAAGTTTTAAATATCTCGTGTACAATAAGAAAAACACAATTATATGTCTGATTAAATATAGGCACTTATTACTCATAATCATTTAAAAATTATATCTATATGTATCAATTTATACTCTCTCAAATGTGCTTAGTTTTTGTTACTGGTTCTCTCTGCTATAAACAGTATAGAGAGTACATTTTACTCAATGATACCGAAAAGTTCTAACTCTTGCGCGCGAAAATATTTGCTCTCCACATCAGAACTGCAAATACATCTCCCGCTCTATCTCGTTATCCTCAACGCTAGTTATTATATTCGGAGAAGAATATAACGAACCTTAATATCTTTTCTTTTTTTTTCTGCTCATTATGCGTTTTTTATTTATTATTTTATTTAATTTACACTATATAACCTGGGTTAATAACCCATGGCAGCAATATCATGGCCCACCGTCGAATAGGAATATATATACACACAACCCGTGCGAGATAACAAATACGTATAGGCCGGTTGGTATATTTACTGGCATATTAGGTTTTTAGAACATGAAAGCGAAGATAGAGCCAAGTAGGCAGGCAGTGCAATACAGACAGGACAGAGGTTCTAGTGACTAAGAGTTCATAATCTTACGCATAGTTGATTAGAAGACGGGCTAAGGGATTACAATACGGTCGCGTAGGAAAATAGCACCTTGCATGTCTCTTTAGGTAATTAAGTACTAACAATAGCAGTTCCAGAACAGAGCTGGTATTTGGGGTATAATAATTCCAAAGGCGGACCAGGCAGGCTAACATTCCTAGGCCCAAATGAGAGGTTAGATAGTTAGCGCAGAGTAGTATAAGAAGGCCAGTAGCCAAAAGTGTAGAATTATAAGAGAGTTAGAGATTTTTTCTGATAATACCAGCATAATACAGTGATATAGCTTAGAAAAGGGTATTTCTTAATAATCATAGTATTTGCATAGGTATACTTCTAATAATTGACCCAAAGGCGGACAGATACGGCTAACTATTACACAGTTCATATAGAGAGGTTATAGAGTAATAGTAGCGCAGAAGGGCATCAGCCCAAAATAGTTAGAATTTAAGGGAGTTGTCATAAACACCTGGAATAATAATATACAACAATCCTGGGTCTCAATCTAGAAATTATATACATTACGTTCTAATAGGCAATATATATATGATAAATCGGATCTTTGACCGTTACATGCTGTGTAATACGGGGATAGCAGCCGTCTTAACTGGCATATGTGTGACTTGGTAATAAAAGGCCCCCCATGCAATGCATTTTTTTCATGAAACCAACCACGCCCCTAGGATTCTAGGGAGGACCCAGAGCTATTAAAACATTGATGTGTAGAATATATAAGAATAGCACAAGTGAGAGCAATAGAGAAAGTTTGCGTACTCTCATCCGAACTTAAATAGCATCTCTAACGTAGCACTCTTTATCTCGATGTTGTACAATTCTGATACTACGTTCTTCGTTCATTTCGTTCAATTTGTTCATGTTTTGTATTCGTTCTTACCAATACCCTGAATTACAAATTATCTTTTAAACCTCTAATCACCATTCTCCACCTCTGGATCAAATAGTACTTCGAAATCTTATCAATCTAAACACTCAATACTAATCAAGTTCAAACACTCCTCTAATATTTAAACCCTTTCCATGAGAACTGCTACAAAATCCTTTTTTACTATCCAGTCTCTCTCCTTATCCTATATGATCCTTTATCTATAATTTTCATTTCTTTCCCATCCTCGGTGGTCTGATACCAGAAGAAGAGATACTTTGGAACTATACTGGCTGTGTGTCGTGTATAAGAATATTAATAAGTAAGGGATATTTATTTATAAATATATTTATATTTATAATACAAATTTAATAATTACTATGACTCGACTTAATTATTGGTTTCTGAAATGATTAGTATAAGTTATATATATTCAGTGCCCTAATTTTTAAGGAATAAGATAAAAAAGGTAATTTCATTTGCGCATTCAAATAATCAAATAGATAAGAAAAAGGATTGAGAGTATATATTAAATTTAGGTTGTTTAGATGTATAGTCGCGGCCAGATCATATGAATTCCGCTTCGCATGGTCTGTATTTGAGGGCCACGACTAAGGCTGATCTTAGCAATTCCCTATGGTACTCTTTCCTTTTCGCTGTTCATTTGACTCGGACCAGGCTGATATTATTAATAGCGTATTAATATAATTCTTATGATTGATAGTATTTAAGCTAAAGGGCCTTAGACATGAACAAGCTTCCTCTGAGATAGGTAAGCTGTTTAGGTGGAGAGGGTACGTGCAGTTTTCAGAAGCTCCTAATTAGGAGAAGATTGCTTAAGTTCTATACTGACAAGGTATGAATATGTATCCGGTGGACAACCTCACCTCGCTCATATTAGAGGAGTGGTTGTTCCGTAATTATACTTGCTCTGCCACCTTCGACATCGTGGGACACGTTGGGCAATTCCCAACCCTAGCCGACCCTCGGATTATGTCGACTCTCTAACATCCTACTGGTGACTCTCGCCTTAAGCTTGCGCCAGTCGACGTGTCTTTCTCCCGCTACGAGTGATTATATAGGATGGAGCTGTCTCACAAAGAAAGAATTTTAAGTCTCAGTTAAGAAGGTAATGACTACAGCAGGTGGTATATCACTAATTTGACATGCGTTCAGCCAACTCTATCCTGTGGTGTGTGTGATGTAGTAGTATTAGGATTTTATATTTTCATTGAATAAGATTGAATGCGATATTTACCTATTCTCGTATAAATTTTTTCATCTTAATTATTGTCGTCCTTGTCCGTCATTCATAGAACAGTGACTCGACTATATTTGAAACTTTTCGAATGATACTGCGCTCATATAATCAATAGCTTGGAAGTGGCGGTTCTCCTTGTCCTCAATTCCGTGATATCCACGATAACTAAATTCTTCGTCTTAACAGCTTGAGTTATAGGTGAGGAGTTAGTATTTAATTTTTATATGGACATGAATTCCATTCTGTTTATATTATGAGGGAATATGGAATTTACTTGTGTGAGGAGGTGATAGATGCTGTTCATAGTTCTATCTATCATACAGTCTCATGGCCATTTTGTCAGTGGCCATTCCTCCAATACAGTTCATGGGCCTATGTTCCTAGCATACATTAGTAGTAAATACGGATAATCGATCGTACATAGGAAAAAGAGTAAGGAATATCCTAATTTCGTTCTTATGATTATATGGTAAGAGCATATATTGGTACGTCGCATGAGATATAAAGTAACACAAGATGATAGCTGATTACAGTTCTGGTAAGTATTGATTTATTAAATAAATATTAAGTAATATTTTATAAGCCTTAAACAATGTTCTATTTACAGATTGTCAAGCTCTGAATGAAATTGATAAAGATGCGGTATTAATTTGTCTCGAGAGAAAAAGTTAGCACTACAACCGCTCTAGTTTAATTATATATCACGCTAAGGTGAGTAAAATATTTTTTCTTTTTAAGAATCCTTTATTATAATAATGGCTTTCGAGCCGACGGAGGGACAAAGTGGGTAGGTGGACCCCGTCGTCCCTCCGGTATAGGGCTCGAGAACCCCGACTAATATCTATCACAATCATTCTGTATTAACCCCTTGTGGGTATTTTTGTTCTTCTCGGTTTTACATTAAAAATAATAATAATAAATAAGTATAAATATGTATCTAACTAATATTTAGGCAACGTTTTCCTAGGCTCTCAGTCGTTAGTGAGGGTCATTTGATTTCCATCGATTATGTGCTCTATATACACACAGAATATCAATTGGTAGATAATATTAATCTCTCTCGAAATTTGTCATTTAATTATATATATAAAGATATACTAGATAATATTTATAGATGTGATTGTGGTGTATTTTATGTTCTCGTCCGATTAATCAATGTGCTTTATATAAATCCTAATGAAATTAAGATATATATGATATTTTATTATTTGATATAGAGGGTGTGAGCGCGTGAGTGAGTGGCGTGAGAGCGAGTGCGCGTGGAGAGCTGTTGTCGGAGGCGTGGAGATCCCCTTGATTAAGGATAGGTTCGGAGAATATATTCTTGGAAGTTTAATTAATTAAACATAAGTCTTGAACCTAAAGTTATAATTAATTATGTATTATATAATTATGTATTAAATATGAATAATTAGTATATATTCTTAAATATTTTATATATATTTTTAACCTAAGATATTTCTTAATTAAGGACTATAATTATTCATTTTTAAAAGGTGCGGATACAAATGAGCGTGAAGTTTTATATGATCGCCGGCAAGTCCGGACTAATTTTCTATGTAATGTGATACGCTCAACTCCGCTATGATTTAGCTATTACCGTTAAAATCCTGGTGTGCTGTGAGGGGATTATAGGATGTAAAGGGGTGTAGAGTTTACTCCATAATTGTATATTTTATAATATTTGTTAAATGAAAAATGAATCGGAAAAGAAAATGATAATATTAAGATCATCCTCATAGAAATATAATATTTAGTTATCTCAGTGTATAGGCCATTTCTATTTAAAGGTCATGTTACAAAAATGTCCTATAAACTATCGACTCAATTTCGCATAAAATATTCTAGCTTACGTTAATGCTTAGTATAATGCCCTAGCTCGAGTGTGGTCTGTCACGGTTAGTCTCTCTATAATCCGTCCTAATTTAGAAGATTCGCGAAGACGTTTCTTAAACACTATAGTTGCTTTTTTATTCATTGTGGTTATAATTCTCACTATAGTTAATTTTTTGTTTGTAATTAACGTATTATAGTTAGCATATTAAATTTAAGGGCTCTCGAGGCCGACTGGTAAGGACAGAGGGGACGCATAAGTCCCCCCGTGTCGATTCACTTAAAGCTGAGTTTCTAGAGGGATTGGTTTTCATTTCACTTATTGAATATTTGACAGCAATGCAATCTTCCATTTAAAAACTGTAAGCTATAAAACAATAGAATCAGAACTGGTGTTTGTAAGCTTTGTGCACTTTTCGCCTTCTGACGATGTACTCACTGTCTGAAATGAAGGACAATACAACGTCAATATTCAAGCAGAATCAGCACCAAATTTCTCTGACACTTCGCTGACATCAAGTCTAATCGATGTTTGGGTTGTGTGTGAACTGCCTCGTTCAAAGCAATGTTAAGGTAAACGGAAACCACACATATGCATTAAAGAAAGTGAAAGCAAACTTAACGCTTACCGCTTTTTGGGAACTGTGTCCAGGAGGGAGGTTGATTATTGCAATATCCTTCTTGTAGTTCTGAAAATTTTTGCATCCAAAGCTTGCAGCCTTTCGTTGTAAACTGGGTTTCCTCCGTCTATCATTCTCGATCATTCCACCATCCTGGAAGCGAACACTCCTTGAACCTGTGCCTTAAATAAAAGAACAAATTGTTCAGCTTCCCAACTAGCGCTGTTCTGTGAAAATTATCTGAAATATTCTGTTTTTCCTGCCGTATTTAATCTTCCTCAATTTAAACTTCTGATTCTGTTTTAACTAGAGAAATTTGCATTAGGTTTGAAACAAGGTGTTTTAAATTTTATTTAATTTCAATTTCTTGAATATATATATATATATATATATATATATATATATATATATATACTAAAGACAATATATATTTTCTATTATACTATATATTATAATATAATATATATATATATATATATTATTTATAGTATATATATATGGTAATAAATGTCCTAAGACGAATTATTTCAATTTTCGATAAAAACATTTTTATACGTTTGGGAAATTTATTTGCATTAACAACTTTTGTATTAAGACCATCACACTTAACTCTTTTTAATAAACTTTAACCACGTTATATATATATATATTATATATATATATATATATATATATATATATATATATATATAATATATTATATTATATATATATATATATGTTATATAGTATATATATATATATATATATATATAATATATTATATATATATATATATATATATATATATATATATATATATATATATATATATATATATATAAATATATTACTATATAATAATATAATATATTATGTATATATATTATATATATATATATATATAATATATATATATATATATATATATATACGTATAGTATATATATATATAATACTATTATATACTTATATATATATATATCATCAATATAATATATATATATAAGTATATAATATTATATATATATAATATATATATATTATAATATATATATATGTAATATTATATATATATAATGTTTTGATTAATATATATTATATTATATATACCGTATACCTATATATCTATATAGCTAATATATATATATATATATACCCTGATATTTTCACCATGTTAAAATTATTTAATACCTATAAATTAAACTATATATAACTATATAATTACGTATATATATATATATATATATTATATATATATATATATATATACTAATATATATATATATATATATATATATATATATATATATATAATAGTATATACATATATATATAATATATACTAATATAAAATATATATTTGAAAAACAAGAGAGACCTCATGAACATTGTCCCTATTCAATTAAATATACTGAAGACGGACCTTACTCTATGTAATGGGCTACCCTAATAATCCAGGATAAGGTCGATGATTATCAGTGCTCTCATTTGTTGCCTTGTCACGGGTCAACTTGTTCATACAAAAAAGAAAAAGAAATAAAATTTTTGAATTTGAGCCCTGAACCTAAGACACTAACTAAAATGCCCCTTAACCAGATAATAAAAAGACTGAGCTTGAAGGAACCATGATCATATATTGAACTTATAAACATTCGTATTCTTTTTTTAAATTTTACAACTCTCCTTCATTTCACGTTTACTAGGATTAATATTGATTCTGTTTTTCTTAAAACCAACAAGCAGCTATTGACCTATTTCTCACATACCGTTGAAACCGAAGTTCTCCCGCACAATGAAAGAGTAGACGAAAATTCTACCGTGTTCAACTTGCATTCTGTACAAATCTGTATAATGAAGACTATCTATTTAGCTCTTGTTTAATAATATGCCTCTTCGGGTTCTTGAGTGGTAACGTTTCCGTTGTGAAAATAACACTTGCACAATTCCATACTCACGAAAAAACCAATTTGAGATTTTACTTAAATAAATTTTCAGTAATTTAGAGATCACATTTTGATTCGGAAATTAAATATCCTGTGTGTCCTTATTTGGCGCTTTATTTAATTTCTAAAGTCACTTTGTTTCATTTATTTTATTTACTAATTTTGTCTTCATTTCCGAAGCTATGCGGACAAAGCTGTCACATGAAAAATGTTCAACAGTACACGAATAACACCTCTTGCGCTGCGTCCAACGTCACGTACACCATAAAAAATTTGTAACCACAAAATCAAGTTTCATACGTAATGTTAAATTACACCGTAACAACGAGGCCCAGAAATGTGCCGACATCACCGCACTCCCGAGTAAGGATAACATCTCAAAAGCAACACTTCCTTAGTACCTACTTGGTAGAAGGCCCGCGAAGGCCGCTGGTTCCCCCTTGCACGCCACTGGAGCAGTACATATCACAAATGTACTGCGGAAGGAGGTGAGTCTTAAGTTACTTTTTACAGGGGTGTTATTCACCTTTGTATGTAGTACTCGAACGCATTACTCGGTGTGTGTGGATGGTGTGTGTGTCTGTGTGTGTGGTGTCGTGTGTGCGTTGTGTGAGCCTAAAATTGCGGTGTGTGTTTGTGTGCGTGTGTGTTGTGTCGTGTGGAGGCGCCACATGCGTACGGGTTAATGACATTCATTTCTCATTATTTTGCAAACATAAATATTCAATTATAATAACAATAAAAGATTAAAGTGAATTTTAGTGTTTGCGAAAAACGTACCGAATGTCCATCTCTTGCAATATCAAAAAGGAACAAATTCTCTGAATAAGAAATTTGGAAATTTTTTCAAATTCTTGGAAAATCAAAAATAAAAATAAAATAACAACAATGATGAAAACCAAGTAAGAAACCATTAAACAGGTACGAAGAATTGTGATATTTGTTTAGAGAATTATTGACAGTTTGTGTTAAAATATCTTGGATTATATACTTAATTATATATAGACCTATACTAAATATAGTATATATATCATAACTCCTCCCTCATTATAATAGTGATTTATATATATATATATATATTAATTATATTATATATATAATATACCTCTTCCTTCTCGTGAGTGAGTCCCCCTCCTTCATATATAGTATATATATATATTATATATATATAAAATATTATATAATATATATATATATATATATATATATATAATCATATGATATTATATATATATATAGTATTGCGTCCTAAGCTAAGTAGACCATACGGTAATAGTTATATATATCCTATATATATAAACTCAGACATATATATATATATACCGCTATATATATATATACCCTAAGTGAGTGAGTGAGATAAATACATAAAAGGTGATATATAGCATTTGCCCGGATCCTGCTGCTTGTGCGTTCATGCACCAACATCCACGACCCGGTCTATCATGAATTTCCTATACTTACGTCTAATATAGTATATATATATATAATATATTATATATATATATATAATACTATATATATATAATATATATATATATAAATATATTATATGAGTCTTTAAATATAAAGAATTGACTCTAAACATGCAATTGCATCATAGCCACCTTCCTCCGTCCGACCTAAGGAAGTAACCTACCACTTGAGAGCGTTATCACTCCTTGAGGAAGCCTCTAAACCCGCTGAACCGGTGTGAACTTTAATGAAACAAGTAAAAAAAAGTTATTTAAATATATTAATGACCTGCCTAAATAAACCGCATCTTCCCATACAAAAAGGAACAGAATATTACGTTAAATGGCGTTAGGGGGAAGGCGAGATGGGAGAACGAGAGCAATAGGAGGCTGAATAATCATTCTCTCTTTCTTGAGATGAAAGATTTCTCATGTAGGGCCTAGCTCTGACCTGTAGTGTTGACAACATATTTGAGCTCTTGTTAATCCTGAACCAATACAAAAGCATTTCTTAATGGTATAAATCAGAAAGCGTGGCAGAAATCACTCCTAAATTGCAAATAAAACTGAAGGAAAGCTAATGGAGAATATAATAGATTGAACCAACCATTTGAAGAATTAAACTAAAAGAGCGAGTGATGATGATACATAGATTTATCTTTTGTAATTTACCTGCAGTTAATGCATTGCAAAAATATTTAGTAAAAACTTGGAAGGATAGCGGTGTAAAAACTATTAAAAATGAACTTTCTGTTACTGAACGTTTTGGTACCATATAAAGAAAGAAACTTTATGTACTCGCAACAGTTCTAAATCCACAATACAAAATAAATCCTTTGATATTATTTGATCATTATATAAATTTCCATCACAAAGAAGAAGTAAAAAAAACTTTTTATAAAGTTTAAAGAAAAAATTACATTAAGTTCAGATTCTGATGAACAAAAATGATGATCAAATTGATCAGTCCCATACAGATTCACATGAAGAATCAGAAAATGAAACGGCAGATATTGAGAAGGAAACACATTCAAATTTCCTGGAAGTTGCTTTGATGACATGATGCTTCAAGAAAAATCGTCAGAAGAAAATTGAAGAATATTAAGAAACAATCGAACTAAGTGGAACTGATCAAAAGGAGAAAAAAGTTAACAATGCAAATGTAGAAGCAGCGAGTGAGAGAAACAGGCACTGAATTAGAAACAATGCCTATTCAAACTACTGTGGATAAATATTTTGCATCACCCTTTATGGAACTAAAATCGGATCTGATCCACTGTTATGGTGAAAGAAAGAAAAGGCTCTTATTCCTTGATTGCATCTTACCTGAATTAGCTGGGAAATATCTCTCTGCTCCACTTTTAAGTGTATTTAGCAAGAGAATGTTTAGCCAAGCAGGAAAAATTTTATACAAGTAAAGGAATCGTCTTTCTCAACACTAGCTGATCAGCTCCTGTTCTTCAATTCATAATTTAAGAGACATTTGATTTAAATTTAGAGAATTGTTACCTAAAATAAACAATTGCATAAAGCTATTTAACCTTTCCTTTCACTGACTTTGGTTTAACAATATAATTTTAATTCTCAAAATTTCCGGTGCATTACTCTTTACAGTATCGATAACAGCTGGTACATGCCCCCCCCCCCAAAAAACTTTTTTTTTATAAGTATATATATATTATATATTTATATATATATATATATATATATATTATAGATATAGTATACTATAAAAACCCCCAAGTTAGTATATCAATATAAGTAATCCGTGAAAGAATATTCATTCCAAGAATTATTATTTAGATTTAAGAATCATATTATATATATATATATATAATATATAGTACCATATATATAATATATATATATATATAACTGGTATATATATATATACGCGGTACCTATATATATAATATATACGGCTATATATATACTATAATATACGGTATATATATATTATATATATATATTATATATATATATATAATATATATATATACCTATAATATATATAATATTTATATATATATATATATATCATATATATATATATACTATCAATATATATAATATATATATATATATATGATAACTCCACCCTATACCATATATGTGTTATTATTATTAAATATTTCTATTCTTAAATAATTTCTCCCTTTCTTATTTTGCTCATTTCTATTCCCTTGTAATGTACCCTTCATAATTCATAAGTATCTTTTTTTTCAGATACCTAATACTTCATAATTTATCGGATATATTAAGAGAAACCAGTTATTCAAAATATAATTGAATGCCTATTACGAAGCAGATTTTATTGTACATTCTTTGTCAAAGAGGCCAAATGGGTTCCAGCTTTGTTTCCTTACCAGATACCATTAAACCTGAATTGTCAACTGTGATGTAATTCTCCTTAATCTCAAGAAGTCAAGCTCTATCAATCCTCAAATCAAATGCAGAAATTATAATTATATAATTATCTATTGTATTTTCAATAGAGATAATAATATATAGTTATTGTCTTAATAAAAAAATTTCAAACTTAATACTGTTTATTGTAATAATACTAATTAACAAACTTATATAGTTATTGTGAAAGCGACAAATAAGGTCGCTTTAACTTTAAACCATAACTGCTTCACTTTTAACAACTAATATTACAAACTTCATCATTCGATGTATTATTTTTATATTTTTTAATATGCTCAGTTATTTTCTGTGATGAGGAGTTTTGTTTTGGGAACCCATGAGGAGATAATCAAATAATGGGATCTATACGAGTCATCATGTCTGCTTACTACCCTACTACTACTACTACTATTCATATACTACTACCACTGCTACTCCACTATTTACTTCTCTCCTACGACTATGTGTGTAACTTACATCCGTCATTTACTATTTTCTACTATGCCTGAATAAATAATGGATCCTATTCCTCATTCCTCTTCTATATCGACAATTATTTTTCTCCCTCTCCCTTCTTCATTCTCAAAATTGTTCTCATCCTCCGCCTTTGTTCCACATGATATCTCATCAACCGAACACTATCTGTACATTACAACACAACCGTCGCCGCCGACAAAATTATATTCAACGAATTATTAATGTCACACATCAACAACAAATCACTACCCATCAACAGAGTACTCCACTCTCCTCCACCGTCCTCTGCAACTTTTCGTGCGACTTACCTGATCTCCCGTCGGTTATATCGCGTGTTCCTCGCTCTGCACCCTCCCGCAAGTTAGGCAGAAGATGATGTTGATTTTACGATTTCAGCAAAATTTGATACCTTTTTTCCGTTGCTTCGCTTCCTACAGAATTCGATAAAGCTAATGCTTTTCTGCTCGCCATTCCCTATGAAGTTCAGAAATCGATCCCTAATTTTTTACCTTCAGTCAGCTCCTCTCTCTCACTCCTTATTCTACTCTTTGCGAATTATTACGTCGCCATCTTTCTCCTTCTGATGCTACCCGTTTTCACGAATTGTTAAAACATGAGGTGTTGGGTGATCGTCTTCCTTCACAACTTCTTACCCGTATGCTCTCTATTTCTGGTCCCCTTGCTGATAGTAACCAATCTCTTCTTCGCACTCTCTTCCTGGACCGTTTTCCTGCCTTTGTTAGTACTTCCTTGCTCTCTCATGTGTGCACAAACACTTGTCTTCTTCAAGATTTAGCCCGTCCCGAACGTGCGGATATTATTATTTTTCGTTCCAATCAATCTTTTTCTTCTCCTATAACTTACCCATCTTTTACCCCTATGTGTCTTCCTGTAATTATTGTCCTTCTTCTTCTTCTTCTCTGGAAGAATCATTATTATTTTAATATCATATATATACTTATATTATATATATATATAGTATATATAATAATATATACATATATATATATATATATATATATATAATATATATATATATATATATAGTATATATATATATAAATATATATATATATTAATCATATAATATAATATATACTATACCCCTTCCTACCTACACTCATATATATTGTATTGTATCAATATATATACCAAATCACCATTAACTATTATATATGATAGGATACCTAAAATAATAATATATATTATCCTATATATATATATATATATTCTATAATATATACCTATATATTATATATCATATTTTACTTAATTCCTTTAACTCAAATTGCTATCATAACTCTTCTTCTCTATCCATTCTAATATATACTTCGTTATACTTC
>JABUQX010122395.1:32500-38329 GCA_015478945.1 Trachelipus rathkii | reverse complement strand
TCATACTAATAACCGTCTTTTTACACTTGCAGAGTATCAAACTGCGCTGGTGAATAGTAAAGACGATGCCCCTGGCCCAGACATAATTTGGTAAATAACACTCCATCATATTAATCCCTCTTCATCAGCGTTCTTGCTGGATATGTATAACAGAATCTGGAGCGAATCCTCTTTTCTATCTATTTGGACTACAGCTTTTGTAATCCCCATTCCCAAACCTGAGAAAGATCCGAAGTTGTAGGACAATAAAATTAATGGAGAAAATGGTTTCAGGCCGTCTTCTCCCTGTTCTGGAGAGTCGCCAGGCTTTTTCAAACTTTGTTTGATTTACGCAAAAAATCGTTCGACTACGGGTCCCTTGTTAAACTGAACCATGATATTCGGGAAGCCTTCTCAACTGGTGGAATGGTTCTTACTGTCCTTTTCAATCTTGAAAAAGATTATGACAACGTTAAGAACTGGGGTTCTCCTTAAACTCCACTCGCTCGATTTCCGAGGACAGCTCCCTCTCTTTTTTAAATGGATTCTGTCAAATAGATACATCCAGGCTCGATGCTCTTCTGTCTTGTCACGCCACTTTACTCAGGATGAAGGTGTTCCACAGGGCAGTGTTCTAAGTGTATTATTATTTTCTTTCTGATTCAATAATATCGTTACTTCTATCCCAGCGACGGTCAAATTTTTTTCTCTATGTTAATGGTCTAGCGCTATACATTGCCGATGCCAGGCTGTCATTTCTTGAACGGCAACTCCAACTAGCTATTAAGAATATTTCACAATAGGGTAACTCCCATGGCTTCCATTTCTCACCCACCAAAACCTCAGCAGTACTATTTAGGAAAAAAGAGAGTCGAAGAACCTGCCACCTTCCTCCCGCGAAACTAACCTTATATGGTTCATCCATTCCAGTTACTCCACAAGTCAAATTTCTAAAACTCATTCTAGATGACCACTTAACATACGCACCGCACATTAAACTCCTGAAAACGACTTGTCATCGCGTGATTGACCTATAACGTCATCTCAACTCAAAATCTTAGGGTGCTGTTCGCAAGTTACTTTTACGTCTCCACATCGTCCTAATCCGGTCGCAGTTGGACTATGACTGCTTAGTATATGGTCATGCTTCAACAAATCTTCTATATTTGTTGGATCCCATTCAAAATGGGGTGATCCGTATCTCCACAGGAGCCTGCCGATCGTCCCCCCGGGTGAGCCTTGAAGATGAATCCGATGTGATGCTACTCTCTCTTCCAAGGGAATACATTATGTGCACAAGTTATCTCCGCTTTCAAACCGCAATACCATCGGCTCTGACTCCAATTCTGCGACAGATACCTTAGAATCCTCCTTACTGACCATTTGTAAACACAGTTTATAACATCCTTAACTTCCTCAACATCCCTCTGCATAAGGTGCTAACTTTCTCCTATTATGAAGGGTATAAACCTTTGATATTTCCTGCTCCCACCATCTGCCTGTTCTTATCCTCTCTCTCTAAATCTAGACACCCCACTGCCTTGTTAAAGGCATCATTTTTGTATCATTCCGCAGTTCACGGTGGCTTTACTTCAGTGTTTACTGACCGCTCTAAAACAGGGGACAGCGTGGGTACGTCTGCTATCTTTCCTGACTGCAACATCTCTCATACCCTCATGCTCCAATTTTTACCGCAGAATTAATAATGGCTATGATGATTGCCCTCTCTCGAATTTTATTCCATAACCAAGACAACTCTCATGTCATTTATTTAGATTCGCTCAGCGCCCTCCAGGCGCTTAAAGCTCCCTATTCTAAAAACAAAATGGTAACCGCTGTGCAACAATTTCTTCAGCTGCTCCACTCTCGCAAGAAATAAATTACACTATTTTCGATCCCTTCTCACGTATGGGTTAACTGGCACCGAAATCGCTGACAGAAAGGCCAGAATGGCCGCTTCCTCTTTCCGTAGTTGTTCTATGTACTATGTTCTATGACAAGGTCGCCTCCCATAAACTGATTATTATCCTGCTCTCCGCCAAAGGCTTCCGATCTTACTGGCAGTAGTGCTGGGCGAGTGATCAGCGAGGGGCGAAACTTAGGAAAATAAAACCAAACAATGGTGAGTGGTCTTCCACTCACCGACGTAAGAACTTGCACGCCTCAGCATTGGCCACACCAATATCACTCCCAATCACTGCAAGCCAATGGATCCTCCTCCAATCTGCAAATTTTGCCGTCGCCATACCCCGTAATCTGTTCACCATATCTTTATTGATTGTCCTCAACTTGACCCCATTCGCAGTGGTCATTTTCCTACTCTATGGTCAAAAACACCTTCTAAAAGGTTATCCCATATCTTGTCTGAATCTTCCCACTTTAATAGTAACTCTATTTTCTCTTACATCCAAGAACTGAATATTCTTCACAACATATAAGTTTGCTATGTAATATTAGGACTATATATAATATAAGAACATCTTTTTATTCTTTTGACTGAATATTTATTTCGCCATATAAAGTTTATTTTGTGACATTTAAAAAAAGTATGAGCCAGGGCCAACCCATGGAGTTGATAATTCAACCCAGTGTGGCCACTTCCTTGTGGATCGTGGTGTGTCCTGTACATAAACTAATATATATATATATACTAAGGTTAATATATATATATATATATATATATATATATATATATATATATATATATATATATATATATATATATATATATATATATGTATATAAGAAAGAGATATATATATATATATATATATATATATATATATATATATATATATATATATATATATATATATATATATATATATATATATATATATATGTATATATATATATATATATATATATATATATATATATATATATATGCCTAATGTTGATAGAATTATCGGAAAAGTGTTTGATGGGATATTGGGAATTTTCGGAACAGATCCTGCTGTTACAAATGCGGTAATGCTATTGACACTGGTAAAATTCAGAGTAACGCTCTTTCAGTACAGCAATTGTAATCCTTTCACGTCAGTGTTGTCAGTAAAAAAAAACAACCAAATAAACCTGAAACCCCTAAAAAAAACAACGCACACACACACAAAAATAAAATACATAAACTACTTAATAAAACCCACCAATCATATTTTACAAAATTTCTTCAATTTTGCAAAGAAGAATAATATAAAGATTAAAAAGTAAATTTAATAAATATTTATTTTATTATATACAGAATTTAGGTTACAATTTACCATTGCCATAATGATTTTGCACTTGTGATTGGCGAAATATGAAAGATCTGATTCTTAAATGTACTAAAACAGTTACATTTGAAATCTATATCAAGCAAATGAAATTAAAAATAGGAAAACATTTATTCCTTTACTTTAAAAATAGGAAAATTAAATTCCTTTTTATTATATAGTGACTAATGAGTGGCAAACTTAAACTTGATTTAATAATTATTTGTATACTTTAATGAGCTTCAGAGTCTCCAACTCTTTGGTTGCTTCTCAGTTTATTCCATACAAGACAAAATGTTATCAAGATAATCTGAGTTAACCTTGAGCTCGAAGTACATAAATGATATATCAAAAATAAATAAATAAATAAATAAATAAATAAATAAATAAATAAATAAAAAAAAACCCTCTTATGAAAGTTTATCACCTTATTTATGGTTTTACACTTTTTACAACCTTCTACAGACTGGAAAGATACCCGTTTTAAGCAATATTTTGTCAAACATATGAACAGAGAAGACGCTCGACTCTCTCGGCTATAAAATATACCTATTTAAACAAATTCCCAAATTAGTTAAAATTTTAACAACCATAAGCACATATAATCAAATAATTATTATAGGGTTTTTGGGTATCAAAATATTTAAAATATCAATAGCATTTTGACCAGAGAAAAGATCTCAACCTATGGATCAGGGTTTCTGTATTGAAGTAACAGAGTGAGAAAGAAAAATAAAAAGAAGATAGATGCCTTCCCAAAGTTAACTGTCTTTTTGGAAGATTGTGAAGATCTTTCTTTAGTTACATCAAGGATATAGTTTTAGGATATCTTACCAAAGTTAGGAAGTGGTTCACTGATTACTTTCCAGAGCTAGATTCACATAGTGTCAGTTGGGTAATGTGAATCTCATTAACTGTGAAATTGCTGATGTGACACGTGGGTCTGGACCACTGGCAAAGGCACTTCTTGAACATCTCTCAAAGGCAGATTTGTCAGCCTTTTAGATATCAAGAGCTGCAAAGTCTTTCAAAATTGCGTATGAGAGGGTAAAAAAATGTTGCCATTTGCGAAAACTTGAATTGAGAACAAAAAGTTTCCGGTTTCATAATAAGCTTAAAAACAAAGTATAAAAAAAAATAAGCTGTACTCCGAATCCAACATCAAATAAGAATTTTGATTTTGTATCAAAAAATGAAACATCATTTCTTCAAAATCTGAAGTGAAAATAATTTCAAATAAATTGTTTTGTTTCCTAATAAGATTTTTATCAATTTTGTCTGTTACTATTTTCATATTTTATGCAGTTTATTTTTCATTCAATTTTTTGTTTATATTGTGATTTAATTTTTTAAAGTTGATTTATCCAGTATAAAACATGCCTTTCAGCTTGTATGACAGTATTTTCAATACAGTTAAATCAATGAAATACTTTGAATTTGAGTATTCTTTGTATTTTCCGGATTTAGAATGCCATATGATACAATTTTAAAAACAATTAGTTTGTTTCCCCACAATTTCCAGTCTAGATGTAATATGCACTCTATACACGAATATATTTTTGAGGTAATGACAGTAGTATAGTGACATAAACTGACATCCACTAGCGAGGTGATGCGTTCGAAGCATCGGTACCTCGGTAGTCGTATGTCGGTATAGTCATATATATTTTTAACTCATGTAGGTTCATGGGTGTTTTTTTAGGGTAACATTTTATCATCCTAGATTCTCACGTACTTTCCTGGATTGATTTTTTATGTATGGGATTCACCCCAGAGTGGGGATGAGTCCCCCAAATGGGGTGGAGCCCCCTCTTTTTTTTTTTTTAGGTACGTTAGTTATTTTTTTTTAAGTTTATGTAGTTTAGTTCATGTTCTTTCATGGACCTTTTAACAACCTTGTTGTTTTTTCGTTGCATCCGCCATTTTGTTTTTATAAATCGTGTTTGTTAATCATCGTCATAATTTTCAATCGTCGTTTTCGTTGGGATGAATCGCAAATTCATCATCGTCCACGCAATCGTCGCGTTTTTTTTTAACAAGTTCCGCTGTCGTTGGCAGGCAATCATCGCAAGTTAGGTCCGCAAAGCTGAGCGCCTTCGCAATCGCTGGTCGTTGTTGTTGTTCCCGCAGAGACCGTTGTCAATGTCCCGAACCACCTCGCAGAGCGTTTGAAGACTGAAAAACGCTTTAATGCATCTATATGCAAAAGGAAATACAAGTTTTAAATATTTGTAAAAGAATTATATCCCAACATGCTGGCCAGACATACTGGAATACTCTTCCTTACAGCTCCCGTTTCAGGAACTACCTCCTCACCATAGGTGCAGAAGGGATTCTAAATAAGTAGGTTGAGAGAATAAAACCTCTTACCTAAAAGAAGAGCTTCAGGTATTTTTCAACCTTATGCCCTTATCAAACAAGGCAAATAGACCATACTTAACCGGAATACACTTATAATGACCTAAGCTTTTTTAAATTTATACGAAAAAATTAATATTCTTTTAATTAAATAATATAAAAAAAAATATTTATTTAATATTGATCCTGAATATGATAAATATTTTATGTTCGAGGCTTAACTATTCTAATTTGTTTATCC
>JABUQX010122395.1:20000-30000 GCA_015478945.1 Trachelipus rathkii | reverse complement strand
AAAAAAAAAAAATGAACTGTTAATTTTGTAAATAAGAGGGATATTAGAATGTAATCGAATTAAGTTTCATAAAACGCACATTACAACGAGTGATTCGCTTATGAATCTACTCGTTCACCTCCCCTGCTGTTTATATTTTATATATATGATAATATATATATATATATATATATATATACATATAATATATATATATATATATAGATATATATATTATATATATATATATATATATAATATATATATAATTATATATTTATTATATATATATATATATATAGATATGCGACATTGAAAAATAACACTGAAATTTACTGAGAAGAAAAGAAAGAAAAAAATAAACGAAAGTATAAACATATAATAAAATATATATATATAGATATATATATATATATATATCATATATACTATTACGTATATATATATATCTTTATATATAATATATATACCGATATAATATATAATATATATATAGATAATATATATTATATATATATATATATATATATAGTACGTAGCTTACTGATTTTAACAGACTTGAAAATTATGCAGTATATTAGAACAGATTACTGAATTTGACGTATCGAGAACGAGTAATTCTAGAATATATATATATATACTTATATATAATAGATATATATATACCTATATATATATATATTATATTTCTATAGATCTAGCATATCTTGCATTTCTAAATTTCCAATAAATACTATATATACTAATGATATAATATATATATGTATATATTTTCATATAGATAAATATAATTATAGAAATTAGTAATAGACGTATATATATAGAGATTAGTAATTATATATAGCCAGGTAATTCCTATTACATTCCGTTCAAAAATTTCTATTACTTTTTAAAATTATGTAATATCGAAGTATAGAGAGAAAAGATTTTAAAATCATGAAGACAACTTTATTTACCTTATGTAATGCTTACGAATAGGAGAAGTAGTAATATATTAGAGGCGTATATCAAAAAAGCAAAAAAAAAAAAGGTTTCGACTACCTAATAATGTACATTTAAAGGGGTGCTATTTTGAAAAAGGTATTATACTAATTATAATATTATTTATTAATTAATACTTATATTATTATTATATTATCTTGGTTATATCATTATTAATTATTATTAATTACATTATTATTTACTATCTATTATTCATTATTATTATCTATTATTATTCTCGTCTATAATTTTGCAGTATAATCAAGTAATATAGAGTTTATATATACTGTATCCATGTATTAAAATTATTGACAAAAAATGACCCTAAATTCGAGAACTCCTAATATAGCCGACCCATTCAGCCAGGGTGATCTTCGAATCAGAAGGATTATACCAAACGATCATAATTTAACCCGATATATATAGTTGATTACATCTAGAATATTGAGTGCAGAAGAATATATATATATATATTATAGATAATATTTATAATATTATATGATATATATATATATATACTATATCATAAAATTTATTAATATATAGATACGATATATACTTATATACTGTATATATATATGTATATCAATGGTGGTTAAGAGCCTACTCAGAGTAGGCGAATACAATATATATAATATATATATAGATTACAGTATATATATAATATATATAGCTAATTATATATACTATATATAGGTAATTATATATATATTATAGATGATATATAGTAACTATTATTATATCTACCTATTATAATATTTATATATATATAAATACTATTTATATATATTATACAAATAACTTTATCATAACTATAGTATATATATAAGATATATATTATATATATATTAATATATATATATATGTATTATATATATATGATATATATATATATATATTATATATTAATATACTATATATATATATATATATATATATATAAGTTCCATAGTTTTTAATTCTACAAGTAAACTGGTAACTACATCGTTTAAATTTCGACTTGTTTCTAGAGACTTCGTGTATCTGATCAACAGAAGGAAAAAAACATAAGCCCGATCCGATATTAAAGGAGAGGAGAATGAGTGTAGGATTATTGTTTATAGGCCTAATTACAAATACTGATTAAATATATGTGTTTTTCTTCCTTATAAAAATATGCTTTTTATTATCACACTAAAGATTAACTATGCAAAATAAATTTTAACAAATAGCCTTAGATAGGCTGAAAGAATATATTTTTATACTCCGTTAGCATATAATCAATCTTTTTATAATAAGTTCCGAATTACAGTATCTTCAGGACTGTAGAGTTAAAATATGTTTACTTGAGCTAAGCAAAGGCATGCGGTCAGTTCTTCGGATGACTTATAACCCACGACTGCAAACAGTGGCTGGCATTTTTAAACCCTTTAAAAGTTATAAAAGTAAAATAAGTAGTTTTCATCATGCTAAAATATTGTATAGCATATGTTAAACATATTATATATATATTAATATATATATATATATAATATATATATATATATTATATATGATTATATATAATATTAAATTAGATAATATATATATATTTATATATAGGATATTATATATATAATATATAATATATATATATATATATATATATATTATATATCATAGTATATATATATATAGAGTATTATATATATACTATAATAAAATATTATATTATATAATGTAATAATAATAATATATATATATTATATAATATATATAATATATCATTATAATATATAATTATATAATATATAATACTATATATATATTTATATTATATATATATATTATATATATATATATATATATATATATATATATATATATATATTATAGTATATATATATATATATATATATTATATATATAATATTATATAATATATATATAGATACCGTATATATAATTATAATATAATATATATATATATATATAGTATTTATATATAATATATATTATATATATATATATATATAATTAAAATATTAATACTATATATAATATATAATATATATATATAGTTATATATCATATATATAATATATATATATCAGTTGATATACCAAGGAAGAATAACACGAAGAGAGTGTATATTATTATATATAGATATACTATAAATATATATAATACTAATATATATAATATATGATATATTAATATATATATACAATATATATTATATAATTATAATATATATAATATATATAATATATAAGTATATATAGTAAATATATATAAAATATATGGAATATATTTATATATATATATACTTATATATATAATTTAAATGCTCTATTAATTATAAATATGAATTATATTTAAAAGTATATATTGTAAATAAATATATAAATAATATTATATATATATATATATATTAATATAAATAATATGGACAATAGTAAGATCATATATATAGCTACGAAAGCATCGGAAAAACTGAGATTATTCTCTTTACTATGTTATTTGATACCAATGTTTCTATTTAAATGGAAAGATTGTAATTAGCATTTATATAGTATACCATAATACTTAAATTTAAATTCACATATCCCAATGTTCAGTATATTTTCATAAGTCTGTCTCATTCATTTTTTTAAAATAGAGCTCTCGTTTATAGATTAAAGTTTTAAAGCGTTTTTTTATTTCTTATTATAGAAAAAATCGCGGACACAAAGATTCTCACAGAACATAGTATATAATTAGTTTACACTCGGAATTTTATGTTTATATAATGCTAGAATAAGAGCACACGAGAATGTATATTCTAGAAGTCTTTAAAGCTACTTACAATTCTACACCAAAACCAATATTGCCCACCATTCTAAACCTACTCCTGAGGTTTCGGGTTCTGCTATGCGTCAAGTCTTCGTGCTTACCCTAGGCAAGATAAAAACCCGACTGCTACCGGAGATTTGAAACCGAGCTTCACGCTCCTCGATGTGAAGTCTAGTTCGGCGATGCTAAGACCTCACTGTGAATCTTACTCCTCTGCTACCTATATATAATAATATAATAGTATAGATATATATATATACTATTATCAGTACTATATTTATATAACTAATAAAGATTATAATATACCTAACGCTAGTTACTATCTAATGATTCATATTATAACTTTGAAATATTACCTCGTATATAAGGGCTATATATTATATACCCATATAGTTATACATATACATATATATATATATACTATATATATATATATATCTATATCACTATAATATATATATAATATATAATAAATAGATGTGTATACATCTATATATATATATATATTATACTAATAATATCATATATTAGTTATAATATATATATATTTAAATATATATATATATATATATATATAAAATATATATTATATATACTTACATTATATAATATTATATAAATATTAATTATATATATATATACTATACATATATTATATATAGATATATTATATATATACATATAGTACCTATATATTTATATATAATAATAATATATATAACTATATATACTGATATATATATATATATATATATATATTTAATATATATATACATATATATATATATATATATAATATAATGATATATATATACTTTATATTCATAATATATATATAAATATATTAATATATATATATTTATATAATTATCAGTTCGTTATCAGAGTAAGAAATACCACTCTGTTGTAAGCACGAGTTTTAGTATATTAGTATATAATAGTTAATATACAGCTATAATATGAAATATATATATATATATTATATATAATATATAATATATATTAATAATAATATATAATATAACTAATATATAATATATATATACATATATATATATATACTACTATATATTTAATATATATATATATATTATATATATATATATATATATATATATATATATATATTATAGTTAACGAAATCCATCGAAAGCATTATTTTAATTAATATAATATGCGCCTATTTAGTTGTTAGAAAAAGCTTGTTTACATTATATTTACCCAATACTTAATTTTAAATCACATTCTATTTGAGTAATTTCTTAGGCCTGTCTTCATTTTTTTAAAAATATAAAATCTACACTTACTCCATTAGGCATTATTTCACTTAATTTTAGTATATAATGCTAAATAAAGCCACAGAAATCGAACTTTAAGGTCTGCTATCCCAAACCAACGTCACCAACGTGTACGCAGCCAAGGTTTTAGATTCTAAGCCGCGCTAGGTCAGATAAACCCAACTGTTACACTGGAGATTTGAACAAAGCGTCCTTTAACGTATGAGATGCGGCAACTTAGTAACCTACATGTGCCTCTAACATGTAACCCATAATAGTTATTAGTAAGTATATATTATAATATTTACTATATATTATAATATATAATAGTATTTAATATAAATATTTAAATAAGACTTTTAATATAATAAGAATAATATATAAAAAATTACGTATTATATATATTATATATATATATACTATATATGTATTATTACAAAAAGCTGTCATCGTTAAATTCGATGTGCGAAATAAATAATATTATAGGTATTTATATATAAAGGAATATATATATATATTTAAATATACTACTAAATATATAATAATAATATATAATATATACATTTATATATTATATATATATTCTAATATATGATTATTCGTATACTATAGACCTATACTATATACTAGTACCTATAATTATTAATGACCTTCGTATATTTATTAATATATAATATAGTATATATATATATCTATTTAGTATATATATATATATATATAACGGGTATATAATACTCAGTATATTTTAAATATATTATATTTATATATACATACATATTATTAATAACATACTTTTTTTTCATTTATTATATATTATGTTTAAATTTATCAAAATTACTCAATTAATAATAATTAATATATATTATATATAATATAATAGTAATATAATAATATATATATATACTTAACATATATATATATATATATATATTATAATATCCTATAATATATATATATATATATACTATGTAAGTTATAATAATAATACATATAAAATATATATATATAATATATTTATATATATATATATATATATTTATATATATATTATATAATATAAATATATAATATATAACGGATATATTATATAATATATATATGAATTATATTATAATAAGTATATTAATAATATATTATATATATAGATATATTATATATATATATCAGTTCGTATCAGGAAGAATACACTTGGTTTATAGCATAGTTTATAATATATTATATATATATAATATAGTATATATATAATATATATAATATATATATATATATATATATATAATTATATAAATATAATATATATGTATATATATATATATATATTATATATAATTCTTTTATATATATATAGTTAACGAAATCAGTACGAAAGCGTATTTTAAAATTACTATATGATATGCGCCTGTTTTATTTGTAAGACAAAGCTTGTTTACAATTATATTTACACAGAATAACTTAATTTTAAACACATTCTATTTGAGTAATTTCTTAGGCCTACTATCAATTTTTTTAAAAATATAAAATCTACACTATACTCAATTATGCATTATTTCACTTAATTTTTATATGTTATAATAATGCTAAAATCAAAACACAGGGAATCAGAACTTTAAGGAATAATGCTATTCCCAAACCAAGTCACCAACGCTGTTCGCAGCCAAGTTTTAATCTTCCCTAGGCAGAATAAAACCCAAACTTGCTTACACGGAGGTAGATTTTTGAAACCAGCGTCCTTTCGTATGATAGGAGGCTGCTGAACCTCATGCAGCTTCTCAATACGTATATATATTATAATATATATATATATTATTATATATATATATATATAAATATATATATAAATATAATATATATATTATATATATATATATATATATATTATAATATATAATATAATATAAGAATATAAATATATATGATATATATATTAAATATATGTATTAAATATATATATATATATATAATAGATATATATACTATATATATATAATATTATATTAATATATATATTATATAATATATATATATATATATATATATATATATATATATATATATAATTAATTATATAATAATTAATATATATTATAAATATATTTATATCACTATTATATATATATATATATTCAAGATATAGTATATATATTATAATATATTTAAATACTATAATATATAATATATATATAAGAATATATAAATTATATATATATATTATATATTCAGTCGTATCAGGAAGAATACATTTGGTTTAGCAGAGTTGTAACTCATATAATATATATTATATATATTAATTATTAATATACATAATATGGTACAAGATTGATATTAATATATATACATATATATATTAATAACACTATTAAATAAATATAAGTATATATATTTGTATATATATATAATTATATATATAAGTGATATAGATATATTATATAGATATATACACTATAATATATAAGTAGTATATATATAGTATATAGCTAACGAAATCATCGAAAGCATATTTTAATAATTATAATATGCACCTATTTATTTGTATGAAAATCTTGTTTACATTATATTACCAAATACTCATATTTTAATCTACATTCAAAATGTTGACGTTTAAATTCTGTAGGCCTAGTCTATCATTTTTAAAATAGAGCTCTCGTTTTATAAGATAAGTTTTAAAGCGTTTTTTTTTTTATCCAGTATTTAATACATGGCTTTAATATAAATTCTACACTTACTCCATTATGGCGATTATTTCAGCTTAATTGTATGTATTATAATGCTAAATAAAGCACAGGAAATCGAACTTAAGTCCGTATTGCCAAAGCCTTAGTCGGACAACGTGTGCGCCAGTCAAGTTCTAAGTGTACGTTGCCCCTCGCGCAGATAAAACCCAATGCTTACACGGAGAGATTTGATACCCTGCGCCCTTTCTATGAGAGCGGCTACTAAACCTCATAACGCCTCTCGTAGCCAGATATATATATATTAGAGATATAAGTATATAGTATATATAATAAATATAATATATATATATATATAAATATATAATATATATTGCATTTTTTATATATAACGTATATAAAATTATATTATATTATCTCAATTGCATTCTATCTTTCATAATATATAATATATATATAATTATTATAGTATATTTAAACCATATATATATATGAGTATATAATAAATATATATATATTTAGTATACTATATATATATAAAGTATAGTATATAGTATATATATATAGCAGTATATATTATATATATATATATAACTATAATATATATATATAAGATATAATATATACTACCCCTAGCAGTATATATATATAGCCCAGTTGATAATTACATCCACTCAATTGTATTTATTCATAAGTTAACACTAAATATTCAAATAGATCATTCAATAAAAACCTACGCTCGCAACTACATCATGAGAAATTGAAATGAGTATTTCGTTGAACATGAATATTAATAACTAGAGTAATAGTAATATGACCGGCTACTTTCTATTGCATACAGGCTATGCTTATCACCATAAGACTTATCACCCGCTTATTTAATTTGAAAGCGAAAAATATTTAAAAACTAAAAAAATTATTATTATTGTTATTATTATTATTATTATTATTATTATTATTATTATTTATTATTATTATTATTATTAATTATTATTATTATTATTATATATTTATTATTATATTTTTCCACACAGAGTAAAAGTTTAAAGGACCTTTCACCTCACTCACTGGCACACAGTGTACGAATTTTCCCCATTAACATCTATGTGTTGTAAATCTCTCTCTCTCTCTCTCTCCCTCCTCTCTCTCTCTCTCTCTTTCTCTCCTCTCCTCTCTCCTCTCTCTCTCTCTCTCTCGTCATCTCTCTCTCTCTTCTTCTCGTCTCTACCGAGACTATACCTTATTGTGATTTTTATTTTATTCTTTGAAATATGGTAAGATCTATATGGTCTACCTGATAAAATTGAAGTTATACATCCTATTTCTAAGGGTATTGAACTTTCTAACGATCATGTATCCTACAGCTGTCTTTTATATTATACTACTATGTAGTACGTATATAGTATCCCTATATACGTATATAGTTATATTATATATATATATATATAAATAATATAAGGATATACCTATATAGTAAGAATATCCTATATCACTATAATCATACTCTTATGATAACTCCTATATAATATATATTAGATAATACTTTATTATGTATACTATAAGCGTATATATAGTATTTATATAATATATAAGTATATTAATATATATATACGTAAACTTTCCCTATATATAATATAAATATTATATAGTAATATACTATAATATATATATATATATATATATATATATTATAATATATATATATAATATATATAATATAGGATATAAGCTTAAATTTCTAATATAATGTATCCTGATATGATATTAATTAATATATATATATTAATGGAGTACCATAAAATAGTTTATCAAAAGTAAATGACACTCTGTTCAAGCAGAGATATAATTATATACTATAAATAATAAAATAAAAATATAGAATAAAATATATCAGTATAAGATTATACGTAATCTAGTAACTATATACTATATATATATATTATATACTACTATATGATAATACTAAGTATAATATAGTAAGTTAACGAAATCACTCGAATGAATGTTCAATAATGGTATTTAATACTGCACCTAGTTATTTGTTAAAAAAGCTTGTTTACATTATATTTACCAAATACTTAATTTTAAATCACAATCCAATTTTTGAGTAATTTCTTATGCCTGTCTATCATGTGTTAATTAACTCTAAATATCTACCACTTACTCCCATTATTGCATTATTTCATTAATTTATGTATATAATGCTAATATAAAGCCACAGGAAGAAATCGAAACTTTATAAGTGTCTCGCATATTTCCCACGTCAACCAACCGTCGTCGCCAGCCCAAGTTTTAACTGTC
>JABUQX010122395.1:0-5000 GCA_015478945.1 Trachelipus rathkii | reverse complement strand
AATAAATATATATTATATATATATATATATATATATATATATATATATATATATATATATATATATATATATATATATATATTTATACTATATATATATATATATATATAATTAAAAATAGAAAGGGGGAAAAAAGAGAGAAGAAACTGGAGAACAACAGAGAAGAAAACTGAAAACTGAAGAACAACATAGAAGAAAACTGAAGACTGAAGGCTGCAAGAACTTCTAACTAAAGTCTTGAATAGCTTTCAGAATTCAAGATGAGAAGGTTTTTGGAATGAGGACCTGGCCAGATTATTGTGACAAAGAATTTTACTAAATCTAATATGTCTGTTTTTAAATTTTATAGAAAGAAGAAAAATATGTTGTATTTTGATAAAATTTGTTGGAGGAGTAGCAAAATTTTCAGCAAGATTTCTTTTTATTTATTTTAATACGTATATAAAAATATCATAATTTATCTGAAAAATAAATGGAGGAGCAACAATATTTCGCGGCTTAGTTCTTTTGGATTATTTAAATTAAAGAAATTAAATTTGGATTATAAAGTTAAAACACAAATTGCAACTAAATTAATCTGGCCAGAGGAGTTTGGATATAGCGACACATCGGATCATATGAAGGTAGACCTCTTCGCTCTGCTACTAAGAGCAGGGATATATATATATATATATATATATATATATAGGGCGACAGGGCTAGCAACCCGGCCCTTCACTTTTCTGCTTGTAGAACTCCTGGACCAGCATTGGAATCTTATGCGCCTAGAAACATGATATTCTGGAGAGCTCTGGGAGAACGAGTTTCGAGGCCAAATGGAAGACGATGCTAGTTCCACTGAAAGGGTGAAACCCTACCTGAGTGTATAACTCAAGGACTAGCGTCGAAACCCATTGCGCCGAGAAATAGTTTACTAGAGAGCTCTAGAATCAAGAGTTTCTGGGCCAGAAGAATGAAGATGCTGGTCCAACTGACAGGGCGAAAGCCCTACTTGTGAGATGGTAAATAAATATAAATAAATATTAAAAAAGCAAATAGGCACGTACGTGTAAATTATATATATCCAGCAGAGAGAACGAATGAGACACCACTTATATCACCTCTTGTTTCAAATCAACTGATCAGATTGTTTCTTTAATTATTCAATTATAAGAATGGCGGGCAGCTCAGAAAGTTAAATTCTCCTGATATTTTTCCTTAAAAAAGAAACGCGAGATACCCAAATATTTTATGTCAACATGTAACCCCATTTAAAAGTGTGAAACTTCTGCTGCTGCATTTTTTTAATCATAAAAAATATGCATTCGTAGAGTGAGAATATCAGACTGAAGCTTTGTCGAATACAACCCCAAGCATCTGACATTCAAAACATGAGCTGCGTTTCCAGAAGCCCGAGTGCAGCCCGTGTGCAAAATAAGCTCGGAAACGATACGAATTGAAAAAAATTAATTAACCATCAGAGACACAGGAAATTGAGTATCTGGAAACGGCCAAGCGCGCCCGTCGGGTCATGCTGACAATTGTAAAACAATACTCGGATTATTTTCCATATACATATCGATCTGCATGGATTACGAACATTTTTCGTTTTATAACAATTTTGCCTTATTGTTATTTTCTTAATATAACGATATTACTATTAGTTAATATTAACAAAAATTTCTCGAATGAAATAAAGTAAAAAAATTGGAAAGAACACTTTATAGTAATAATAGAGCTTCACAGTCACAAGAAAATAAAATTACAATATTAAGAAACTGATGAAATTACCTCCATTTTAATGTGCGTCTTTCTTTTTGCGTTCATATTCCTTCACAACACTCACCTCCAGGCCACATATTACTAACACATTATCCACATATTACACATGATTAAAGACACACCCCTTTCTAGACTAACACCTTACAGATCATCCTACTACTCTATCCCTGTGTGCGGGGGAAGAAAGAATTCCCACATCGTATGTCCTGTGTCGTAGAAGTCGACTAAGGGGCGGTGGTAGTTGGGTTGGGCTGGCCACTACCACCTATCTCTTGCTAGGAATGCTGAGGCATGCCTCGGAGATTTGGTCGTGATGCCGTTAACGACTTCTAGACTTTCGGGCCGAAACATTGTATGAATCGTATGGGTACATGATGTCAGAGGAATAAAATGTTGAGGAGAAGAGGAGAGAGGTGGAATGATGTATTTAGAAAGGGCAGATTTGATTTGCTCGCTGTGATTGAAACAAAGATGAAAGGAAAAAGTGAAATTAATAAAGTGGTGTGAATGTGAAATGTGTGCGTGCTGGTGTGGAAGAAAATGAGAAGGGAGGAAGGAGTTTGCAATTTTGATGAGTGACTGTGGTCAAAGCTAGGTAGACTTGTGTGTGAGTCCTACGAATTCTAATGGTAAATTTAAGTTTGAAAAGGTCAAGGTGTGTTGTTGTTTGTGACGTATGCGTCATCTGAGGGAAACGTTGAAGAGAGTTCGATTTTTTGGGATAATTTGGAATGATGTTCTTGGATGGGGTGAGTAATGATTTCAGATTGATAGGGTTTGAGGGGACTGAAATGGTTGGATGGTGAATCCAAAAAAAGGGAATGGTATTAACAAAGGTGGTTTGGGGTGGCGGGGAAAATTTTTGAGAATGGTAAGGAAGGTATTGGAATTTTCTGTGAAGAGAGCAGGTATGTGTGTAAGTAATACTTTTCTTTAAACACAAGAGTATCCAAAGTATAACTAGAGTTGGTGTAAGGTAGAGATGGTATCGGAAGTGATAAAGTATGATGTTTTTTTGTTTTGGTGTGAAGAAGGAAGATTTTGAAAGTATGTGTGGTGTTAATCAGCATGAAGGGGTTTTTGGGGAATGGGATTATCGGATCATGTTGTTTTATGTAAAATTAAGGTTAGTGGGGGGCTTGGATGGAGGGAAGGCGGATACGAGAAAGGAAGTTAGGGTAAATTAGAGTGAGAAGTTTAAGGTGGCAAGAGAATAGAGGAATAAGTATGTAGGAGCCGCTTCGCTTAGTAAAATTCGTTGAAAAAAAAAATGGTGAACAAGTTGATACTAGACATCTGGGGGCAAATGAAGGAAGCAATTGTTAGTAGTTCAAAGGAAGTGTGTGGATGTGCTAAGGGAAGGGGGTAGGAATGTTAAAAGCGAATGGTGGAATGAAGAAGTGATGATGAAAGCGGTTAAAGGTTAAAAAAAAGAAGCGTGGTTGAATTTACTAAAAAAGTACTAAAAGCAAATGATGAAATTTCAAAAAAAGAAAAAAAGATGCTTTGAATTATATAAGGAGGTAGGGAAAAAAGAAATACTAAAAGGTGTATACGTAGGAGAAACAAGAGGTAAATGAACAGTTTGGAAGGAGATGAATGGGGGGACTACAGGAAATAGGAAGCTCTTCTCTCTGCTGGAAAGGAAAGGCGAAAGGTTAAAGAATGAAGAATAAAAGAGGGGAATTCTGCTAAGAATATGAAATAGGGAATTGGTGGCTTTTGTAACTGAATGAAATGGATGTGAGGGGAGTGTGGAAAGAACCCTTCGAAAATAAATCTGCACCATATTAATAAGTAAATGATTGAAGGTGGTTGTGATGTGTGTGGTTTTGATGGTGCAAGAAGGAGGTATTTTGGGGATGAGGTTATTTTAGTAAGGAGGAGGTAAGGGTAGGTGAGAAAAAGTATGAAGGAAGGTAACATTTGAGGTATTAGATGAATTACTAGTGAATATGATCAAGAGCGGGGGATGGCGAGATGGTGGTTGTTGCGATTTTGGAAGTTGTGTAATAAAAAGCGTTTTTAATGATGTGAGGGTATAGTTCCAAGGGATTGGAGAAGAGCGGTAATAGTACCCTTGTAAAGGTAGGGAGAAAAAAGGGGACTGTAGAATTAATAGGGGAATTAAGGGTTTATTGAAGTGTTGTAAGGGAAGGTATAATGCTGGTATTTGGGGTCGATTTCTGAAGAGTGCGGGGGCGGAGTGACTGAGGGACTGATTGGTTTGAAGAAACAACGGTGGCGTTTGGGAGTTGGTAGGGATGTGTGAATTCAATTCTTTTTTTACATTGAACAAATGATTGAGAAAAAATATGAGGGAGAAGAAGAATAAATTATATGTAGGTTTTATGGACTGAACTGAAGTATGAATAGAGTTAATATAGTTAGTTTTATGGCAGGTATTAGTGATATATTATGGTGTTGGGTGGGTAGAGCTTTTGAATGGAAAAATCAAAAGTAACTGTATGGGGGACGAAAATTGAAGCGGTGTGTTAAGAATAAATGGTGTCAATTGTGATTGGTTTAGGATTAAAAATTAATAGCGGAGTGAGACAGGTTGTGTTATGTCTCCCTTGGTTATTTCCAATTTGTATATGGAATGGGGTTATGAAAAGAATTCGAGGTGGATGGGCAGGAAATTGAATGGTGTTTAGAATGTAGAAATGGAGAGGAGTGGAGGGTGCCCCTATCCTATTGTATGCGGAATGAAATTTTGGGTTCTGTGTGGCGAGTTCTTGAAGAGGAGGTTTTGAGAGGATTGCGTGGAAGAGATTATTTGGCAAGGTATGTAGAGGAAGGGGGTTTTTGAAAGTAAACGTAGATAAGAGTACAGGGTTTATGGTTGTGTGAGTGAGGGCGAAGTTTCTCTTTCCTACCCTCAGTGTGGAATTTATCGTTAGATGATGAGTGCCAAGACTGGGGAGCAAGTGTCTGAATGAGGTTTTGTTTAAATATTTAGGGTATGGTGGTTTGGGATGAGAAGGGAAAAACGGATGATTTGCAGAGTGTAGTAGGAGTTTGTGAATGGAAGGGAAGGTGGGCTTGGGTGCAATTATTTTAAAAAATCGTTGGTAATGTAAGGACTAAGGTCTTGTAGTGCGCAGAGTCTTACATTGAGGGGTATGTTTGTTAAGACCTCTTGTGTTATTGTAATGGTAGTGGACTAATGTATGAATAAGAAGTTTTAATAGATCTATTTTCCTTCTAAACATTTAAAAGTTCTCAATGTGTTTTAG
>JABUQX010122394.1:2500-10000 GCA_015478945.1 Trachelipus rathkii | reverse complement strand
TATTATTATTATTATTATTATTATTATTATTATTATTTTATGATTATTATTATATATGTTATTATTATTATTACATAAGTTATTATTATTATTATTATTATATTATTATATATATTACATATTATTAATATACAGTCATATAGACCTATTCATATTATTATATATTATTATATATTATTATTATTATTATTACTATATTATTATTATATTATTATTGTTATTATTGGGTTATATATATATTACATATAAATATATATAAAAGTATATATTATTATATATATTATTATTATTATTATATATTATTATTATATATATATATTATTATTATATATATATTATATATTATTATTATTACATATTATGATAGTTATTTATATATAGCAGCATATGTTGTTGTTGTTATTACATATACATATATACGTTGGGCTGGCTAAGGCTACATATTGGCTATTATTGCTATTGCTATTGGTTATTAGTTATATATATATATATATATATATATATACATACAATAATCTCAGTTTTGCCATCGTCTCCCCCACTAACAGAACAGATTTTCACGCCTTTTTGAATATTTACTACTTTTCACGAGACTGTTATATCTTCCTCATCCAAATACTGAGGTCCTCTATTTAGGATTTCAATGTACATAACACTAAATGGTTGGGGTCCTCTCATACCGATTTAGGTGGGGAGGAGGCCGAATCATTCAGCATTCTCAACGATCTCGAGCAACTAATTAAAGAACCCACACACATTCCGGATCGCCTAACCAATTCTGAACACTACTTCTGTCTCTCTATGTTTCTACCACTAGTCCTTCTTAAAATACACCACTTTCTGCTCCTATCGGTAATCTGACCACAACCTTTTTATTCTTTATTTTTTATTATTTTCTCTCCAACATCTCCATCCTGCCCTACTCGTTTTTTCTGGCACTTTGATCGGGCCGATTGGGGGGCCTTGCGTTGCTTCTACGCTAACTATAATTGGAATAACTGCTTTGTCTCTGGTGACGCTTCGACTTCTGCCGATAAGGTGGGAGCTGTAATCGTTGATGGGATGAGCAGGTTCATTCCTTTTCGACTAAATCTTTCTCTCCTCATAATCCATGGTTCGACCGTGCTTGTTCTCTGGCCATTCAGGCTAGAGACAGTGCGTATCGGGAGTGGAAAAATTCTCGTTCTCCTATAACTCTTGCTAATTTTCATTCTGCTAGAAATCGTTGCAGGGATACTCTTCGACGAGCAAAGCGAGCTTTCATCAAAAGAAAGTGCGCTAACCTCCTTGGTTCTCCTACTGACAAATCTTTCTGGCCTCTTGCCAAAAACATCTCTAACAACTTCTGTAAATCTGTCTTTCCTCCTCTTATTCGCTCTGATGGTTCTGTTGCTAATTCTCCAACTGAAAAGGCCAATCTCTTCGGCCTCCTATTTTCCTCTAACTCAACCCTGGACGATTCTGGCATTCCTCATCCTCCTTCTTCTCCTCTCAGGTGTCCTATGCCTTTGCCTGTGATTACATTCGATCGGGTGCATGGGCTTCTGAAATCTACGAACGTTAGGAAGGCGGGTGGCTCGGATGGCATTCCTCCCCGAGTTTTGAGGGAGTGTGCTTCCGTGCTATCCCCGCCCCTCGTTCAACTATATTCTCTATGCCTCAATACTAACACTTTCCCTCAGTGTTGGAAGCACGCACATGTCCAACCGATTCCGAAAAAAGGAAGCCGCTCTGATCCTTCTAACTATCGCCCTATAGCTCTCACTTGTGTTCTATCTAAGATCTTTGAAACCTTCAACTCTCATTTATATCATCTGGAAACTCATTCCTTTCTTTCCGATCGCCAGTACGGCTTTCGGCATTCGAGGGTCTACTGGCGATATACTTTCCTATCTTTACTGATTTATGGTTTTCCTCCCTCTTAGAACTACGGGGAGACTTTGGTGGTGGGGCGCTTGCCATATCCAAAGCATTTGACTGGCATGGCACGCGTCACTGCTCTCCAAGCTCCTCTCCTTTGCTCCTTCTCTTTGCCTACTTATGTCTAGTTTTCTCTCAAATCGCTCAATGTCGGCTGTTACATCGGGCGACTTCTTCTTCTTTTCTGTTAATTGTGGTGTTCCCTCTAGGGTTCTTGCCCATCTCCTACTTTATTCTTACTTTTCATTAACGATCTTCTCACCTGTACATCTAACTCTATCCACTGTATGCTGATGACTTGACCCTTCATTATTCAACTCGTTTCAATTCTACTCTTCCTTTTATTTCTAGAATTGTCTCTCGTCTTATTCTTTCCGATTCTATTCTCGCTGGTCTGGAAAGAATTCCGAGTGGGGTCGTTTCAACCTTGTGAAATTTAATTTTTAAAACTCAACTTCTACAAATCTTCTAAAACACCTTTCAACTTTCCTATCTCTTTCGACGGTTCTCTTTCGTCTCTCCTGTTGACAACATAAACATCCTTGGCCTTAACATAAATAAAAAAAATGTCTTGGAAACCTCTCATCACAACGGTTGCTAGGGCGGCCTCAAAGAAACCTGGGGTTCTGTTTAGACTGCGAGACTTTTTTTCCTCTTCTCAGTTACTCCAGCTATACAAGGGCCTCATCCGCCCTTGTATGGAGTACTGCTCTCATATCTGGGGGGCTCTGTTTCACCCGTCTTTTGGCCAGGGGTTGAGTCAAAGGCCAAAAGACTTATAAACTGTTATGTACTTTCCAATTTCTCTTGACCCTCTATCTTTGCGGCACGATGTTGGTGCTTTATCTCTTTCTTATAGGTACCGCAGCGGCAGGTGCTCGAGGGAACTTGTCACTCGCGTACCTCCACCTTTACGACGCCCTCGTAGCACAAGAGGTGCTGTGTCTGCGCATGAGTTTTGTGTGGATATTGGCAACTCCAGGCTAGTTCGCTGCGGTGCTTCCTTCTTTCCTGCCACTTCTGTTCTGTGGAACTCTCTTCCATCTTCTGTGTTTCCTGCTGAATTTAATCTCCCGCACTTCAAAGCCTGCGTCTGTGCTCATCTGCGTAATTTGCGTTAGTTGTGTACTTCTGAGGCGTGCAACACCCCCTCCTTGAATAGGGCTTCGCCCGTGAGTGGTGGTGATAAATATTAAAATATATATATATATATATATATATATATATATATATATATATATATATATATATATATTGAAAGAAGAGATATATATATATATATATATATATATATATATATATATATATATATATATATATATATATATATATATATATATATATATATATATATATATATATATATATATGGCAGAAGTATATATATATATATATATATCGTGAGATATGGGTATATATATATATATATATATATATATATATATATATATATATAGAAATTACAGCCCAAAGTCCCTCTATAAACACAGCATGCCAAGAACTACAGCAATACATAAACCAATTTGAGCAATGGCTGTCATCAAACAGAATGATAGCCTCACCTCAAAAATCCTCTATCACGTTACTCATTCCTAACAAAATAGTAAAATACCCATCCAACAGTTTTCCTTTCAAACAACACTCCCCCTCATTAAACATAAACACATCATTGGCTTAACTTTAGATCCACACGTGATATTCACTCCCCACATAAACAATATTGCCTCTAGATCCACACATAAATTGAATGCGACGAAAACTCTAACCAGAACAACCTTTGGCCAACACAACACAGAGTACCTGTTAATTATATATAGACAATACTTTCCGCCCAATCTTAAACTATGCAACCCCCGCTTGGGCTCTCACGATATCACAATCCAAAATTCAAAAGGTTAGAGGCCGTTCAAAACAAAACACTCATAATAATAGAAGGTTTCCTACCTTCCACACCCATCCACCACTTAAAAGCCAAAACAAAAATCCTTCCCATAGATTCCAATCTTGACATTATAGATCTGCCAATTTATCAGCATATATACTGTATATATATATATATATTATATATACTATATATTATATATATATATATATAATATATATATATATATATATATATATATATATATATATATATATATATATATATATATATATATATATATATATATATATATATATATATATATATATATATATATATATATATATATATAAATATTATATATATATATATATATATATATATATATATAATATATATATTATATATATATATAAATATTATATAAATATATAATATTATATATATAATATATAAAATCAGTATATATATATATATATATTTAACTATATATATTATATATTTATAGTTATATATATATGACTATATATATATATATTATATATATAACTAATATATATATAATATAATATATATATATATATATATATAGTATAATATATACTATATATATATATAAATATAACATATATATATATACCTATATATATATATATAGGATTTGTAAAAAACTGGTGTACGATGCAAAGGATCGGAAGGATTTATTCTTTTCTTGGGGTCTACAATCAGTCAAACAATGCTGAATGGAGGGGTAGATGCTTCAAAGTGAATAGTAATATGATATATATATTATATATATATATACAAACACACGCACTGGAACACCAACAACACTATATACTACTATATATATATATATATACTATATATACTATATATAATATATATATATTATATATAATATATATATATATATATACTATATATATTATTATATATTATATTAATAATAATACTTATAATATATATATCAATATATATATATATATATATATTATAATATATATATATTATATATATATATATTATAATATATATATTATATATATTATAATTATATATATATATATATATTATATAATATATTATATATATATATATATATATATATATATATATATATATAATATATATATATATATATATATATATATTATATATATATATATATATATATTATATAAGTCGCTCTACGCTAATTAAATGAATGGACTGCTTTGGACTCATGATGACGCTTCGGGCTTCTGCCATTTAAGGTGTGCAGCTGTAATCGATTGACGGGATGAGCAGGTTCATTCCTTCCTTCGAGTAAATCTTTCTCTTCCTCATTAATCCATGGTTTCGATCGTCTTGTTCTCGGCCCATTCAAACTAAGAGACAGCGGCTTTATCGGGCGGTGGAAAAAATTTTCGTTCTTCATCACTCTCAGCTTAATTTTCCATTCAGCTAGGAAATCGGTTGCAGGGATACCTTCGACGAGCAAAGCGGGCTTTCATCCCAAAACGAAAGTGCGCTAAACCCTCTTGGTTCTCCTACCTGACAAATCTTTGGCCTCTGCCCAAAAACATCTCTAACAAACTTCTGTAAATCGCCTTTCCTCCCTTATTCGTTCTGATGGCTCTGTTGCTAACTCTGCTAAACTGAAAAGGCCAATCTCGGTTGGCGCTCTTTTAGTTTTCCTCTAACTTCAACCCTGGACGACTTCTGGCCAGTCCTGCCCTCCCTACCACCCTTCCCCTCTAGGCCTGTTCCTATGTCTTTGCCTGTGATTACATTTGATTCGGCGTGCATGGGCTCCTGAGATCTATGAAGGTTAGGAAGGCAGGTGGCGTTCACGAGCTGGCCCCTCGCCCCTCGTTTAACTATATTCTCTATATGTCTCAATACTAACACTTCCCTCAGTGTGGAAGCACGCACATGTCCAACGTAATTCCGGAAAAAAAAGGAAGCCGATCTGCATCCTTACTAAACTATCGCCTATAGCCTCACCTGTATTCTATCTAGATCTTGTTGAAACACTTCTTCAACTCTCACCTCTTAGACCATCTGGAAAATCTCATTCTGTTCTTTCCGATCGCCAGTACGGCCTTTCGCCGTTCGAGGTCTACTGGTGAGGTATACTGTCCTATTTAACCGATTTATGGTTTTCCACCCTTAAGGAACTGCGGGGAGACTTGCGTGGTGGCGCTTTGACATATCCAAAGCATTGACCGGGTATGGCCACGCGTCACTGCTCTCCAAGCTCCCTCCTGTGGGTTTCCTCCTTCTCTTTGCTTACTTAAGTTTTGCTTTCTATTCAAGTCGCTCAATATTCGGCTGGCGGTGGGATGGAGCGACTTCTTATTTCCTTTTTCTATCACATAGTGGTGTTCCTCAGGATTCTTTCTTATCTCCTACTTTATTCCTACTTTTCATTCATGATATCTTGTCACCTGCACATCTAACTCTATCCACTCATATGGCCGATGACTCGACCCTTCATTCTATCAACTCATTTCATTCTGCTCCCTCTTTTAACTTCTAGAATCTGCCTATCGCTTAATCCCTTTCCCGATTCTATTCCCGCGATCTTGGATAGAATGTCCAGATTGGGGGTGGCGTCTCAAACCGTCGCTGAAATTCAATTCTTCTAAAACCCCCAACTCTACAAATCTCCCTCTCTAAAACCCTTCTAGCTTTCCTATCTCTTTCGGACGGTTCTCTCTCGTCTCTCCTGTTGACAAATATAAACATCCTTGGCCTTAACATAAACAAAAACAAATGTCTTGGAAAACGTCACATCACAACGGTTGCTAGAGCGGCTCTAAAGAAACTGGGAGTTCTGTTTAGACTGCGAGACTCTTTTTACTCTTCTCAGTTGCTCCAGCTATACAAGGGTCTTATCCGTCCTTGTATGGAGTAGTGTTCTCATATCTGGGGGGGCTCTGGTTTCACCCGGCTTTTGGACAGGGACGAGTCAAAAGCCAAAAGGCTTATATAAACTGTTCTGTACTTTCCAGTTCACTTGACCCTCTATCTTTGCGGCGCGATGTTGGTACTTTATCTCTTTTCTATAGGTACCGCAGCGGCAGGTGTTCGAGGGAACTTACCACTCGCGTACCACTACCTTTACGACGCAATCGTAGCACAAGGGGTGCTGTGTCTGCGCACATCTGTTCTGTGGAATTCTCTTCCATCTTGTGTGTTTCCTGTTGAATTTAATCTCACACACTTTAAAGCCTGCGTCTGTGCTCATCTGCGTAATTTACGCTAGCGGATGAAATTTTAGCATGCAACACCCCCTCCCTGAATAGGGCTCTGCCCGTGAGTGGTGGTGACAACTGTAAAAAAAAAAAAAATATTAGGATGGCCCAATCTTTAAGATTTAAAATTTCTTTGGTCTCTCCCATCAAAATAGAACCTATTGAAGAAAAACACGGTATTTCAATTATTATTTAATTTGGTTAAGGTTAAGTGGTCAAAATCAAAAAAATGATCCAGAATGGAAAATCTTATTTATTTGCAACAAATTAAATGTGGACTTGACATTACCATGGAATTTCATATTTTTTTGTTTATCCTTTTGATTATATTTATTTAATTAATTAAAATTTATATTTCTAATGTTATTTTATTTTGTTTAGAAAAATCATTCAGAATGGAAAATTTTATTTATTTGCAACAAAATAAATGTGGACGACATTATTATGGATTTTCATATTATTTATTTACCATTT
>JABUQX010122393.1:0-7500 GCA_015478945.1 Trachelipus rathkii | reverse complement strand
TATTCATTTTGTATATCAATTTAAATAGCTCATTCAAAAAAAAATAAAAATAAAATAAATATAACACACGCTTGTACGTAATTTATCTTTAAGGAGCGAAAAACGATAGTGTAACTACTTCATCTATTCTCGAAGACGGGAGAGACGAGAGAGGAGAGGAGAGAGACGAGAGAGAGAGAGAAGAGAGGAGAGAGAGAGGAGAGAGAGAGAAAGATGGACAGGAAAGAAGGAAGAAGAAGAAGAAAGAAGAAGAAGAAGAAGAAGAAAGAAGAAGAAGAGAGAAGAAGGTAAGAAGAACAGAGGAAGAAGAGAAGAAAGGAAGAAGAAGAAGAGAGGGAAGAAGAAAGGAAAAGAGAAGGAAGAAGAAGGAAGAGAAGAAGAAGGAAGAGAAGAATAGGAATAAGAAGAAGAAGAGGAGGAAGAAGGAAGAAGAAAAGGAAGAGAAAAAAGTAGACGAAGAGAAAGAAAAAAGAAAAAAAAAGAAAAAGAAGAAGAAAAAGAAAAAGAAAAAGAAGAAGAAGAAGAAGAAGAAGAAGAAGAAGAGAATAAAGGAAGAAGAGAAGAAGAAGAAGAAAAGAAGAAGAAGGAGAAGAAGAAGAAGAAGAAAAGAAGAAGAAGAAGAAGAAGAAGAAGAAGAAAAAAAGAAAGAAGAAGAAGAAGAAGAAGAAGAAGAAGAAGAAGAAGAAGAAGAAGAAGAAAAAGAAGAAGAAGAAGAAGAAGAAGAAGAAGAAGAAGAAGAAGAGAGAGAGAGAGAGAGAGAGAGAGAGAGAGAGAGAGAGAGAGAGAGAGAGAGAGAGAGAGAGAGAGAGAGAGAGAGAGAGAGAGAGAGAGAGAGAGAGAGGACTACTTACAATTAGAGCGTCTAACAACCTACAGATAACATTATTATAAAAGCTTTATAAAAAAGTTATATACTATAAACATCATTTGAAGAAAAACAATACAATTCTAATGGGGTATTTAAAAAAACAATATAATTTTAATAATAATTTAAAAAACATACATACACGATATAATTTTAATGAGTACTTAAAACATACACACACGAATATAATTTTAATGAGTATTTTAAAACAAAACAAAAAGAAAACACAATTTTTAATAAGCATTTAAAATTTTCGATACAATTCTAATAGGCATAAAAAAATAGGTTCCAAAAGTCATTAAAAAAGAGTATTTAAATGTCTGTTACAGGAAGATTTGCCTCTTTAAACGCAGATCATATTCTACGAAGCAATAAACATTAAAGAGATTAGGCAAGCGGTAACTAAATTAAAAAAATAAAAATAAATTAAAAATTAAAAAGTTACCCCTCTGAATTCAAATTTGTATATTCAAATAACATTATTTAAATATATCTAAATGAAAATGTCAACAAATTTTATTCCTTTAATCTAACATTTTATGTTTTTCTAGCTTCTAATCGGCCTTTTAGGGGATCTTTTAAAAGGTTTATGGTAATTAATGCAGATCGGCGGAGAGAGTGATTAGACCAGGGTGCTCACAGTTCTCTTCTAACGATAATTGTCTTATTTATTGGTTCATTTTCTTCGCTCTCTTATCTTCCGATTTGGGTTTAAAACTAAAGTTCTACGCTTTCCAATTATATATATATATATACTATATATATATATATTATATTATAGATATATAAAAATATAGTTATTTATATATATATATAGTATATTGATATATATATATATATATATATCCAATTACCAATATAATTAATATTTATATATCATTATATATTCTATATATAATATTTCTATACAGTATATATACCTATATATATATATATATTAATATATATATTTATAGATATATATATATATAATTATATATATTCCGAATTAATATATATATATATATAACTAATAAGACATATAGGAGCCATGTATCTTGATAATATATAATATTTTATAATATATAAGTATCATACTATCTAATATATATAATATAGTATTAATATCATGATACTATAATAATAATAATACTATATACGATTATACTATATATAATATAATATTATAATATATATATATATATATATATATAGTCATATCATATCCGATATATATATAATATATATATATATATATATATATTATATCTATATATAGTATAATATAAATATATTATTATATAGTATATAACTAATATTACTTATACTATATCAGCTACTATATATAAGTATATTATTATATATAGGTATATATATCACATATATATATCATATTATTATAGTTCACGATATATATATACTATATATAAATTACAGTAATAATATATATTATATATATATATAGTATAAATATGTGTATATTATAATAATATATATATATATATATAGTAATATATACTATATATATACGTATAATAATTATATTATATATATATATAATACCGATAACTTTATACTATACTAAAATAAATATTATTTATTTCGATTAGTATTATAAAACTTTATAAATACATCTATCATATATATATATATACTGATTATAATGATATAGCGCTATTTTATGATATAACTATATGTAATATATATATATAATACTAGATATATATTGATATATATAATATAATATTATATATAATAAATATATATATTATATAATAATATATAGATATAAAAAGTATATATGTATATATAGATATATATATAATATATAATATCATATATAATATATAAATATATTATAATATATACTATAATATATAAAACATATAAGATATAATAAATATATGATAATATATATATAATATTATATCAGTATATTTAAATATATAAGCTATATATGTTAATATATACCGTATATATATATACGACTATTATATATTATAAATATATATTATACTATCATAATAATATGTATATACTATTATATAGTAATATATATATAACGGAATATAATAATACTATATAGTATAGTATAGTATACTATAATAGTTATAAGATATATATATATATATATATATATCATTATATATTGATATATATATCTATATAATATATATATATATAGTATATTATAATATATAATATACAATTATATATATATATCTATAGTATATATATTCTATGATAATATATATATATATATATAATGATAATCTAATATATATATATACTATATATATATATATATATATAATAAGCATAGGTAAAATATATATATCTAGATTATATATATAGATATCATCTGACTCGGAGATTACATATCCCGGTTATTTTTTTTAATTAATTTTACTATTTGCTAATAAAAAATTGAAAAATGAATTCAAAGTTTCACTATTTATTATACACGCTACCTTTTGTATTCATTTATTATGTATAGATATCTTAATATCATACATAATAATATCCAACAATTAATATATGAAAGTCTTGAGCATCAATTTACTGATTTGACTCTTATATTTTAAAAAATATATATAATAAATATAAGCCACATTGTCAAAATTCAAGTGAATGATATTAATACAGTTAATAATAATATAATAATAATAATAATACTAGATATAAAATACTATATAATAATATAATTAATAATAATATAATAATAATAATAAATAAGAATTATAATAATGATACTTAATGATAATAATAATTAACTAATAATATATAATTACTTAATAATAATACATAATATAATATTAAAAATATAATTATCAATACATAATAATAATTAATAAAATAATAATAATAATAATACATAAATAATAATAATAATAGATAATCAATGATCCCACTACTACTTATACTCTAGAAAAGTAAAAATAAAAATAATAATAATAAATAATAAATTATATGAATAGAATAATAATAATAATAATAATAATAATAATAATAATAATAATAATAATAATAATAATAATAATAATAATAATAATAATAATAATAATAATAATAATAATAAAAAGCAATTAGTGCAACACGATCTTACCCCTACATACTCTTACAGAGACAGAATCAGGCCAATGAATAAAGTTACAAAAACACAACACCTCAAGGTCCCTTATCGATCCACAAACCCTCTCCCCCCTCCACCCCTTCAATAAGCAGCACAGTAAATATACAAACAAACTGACAGAAATAAAGACAGAGATGTACATAGTTGTGTACGGGAATGGCATTGGGTATCGGGCATCGTTGTTGGACATTAACAGGAGGTATTAAATAAACGCTTCCTATAGAGTAATGGACGAGTTCATATCACAAAAGAAATAAAATTGTTAAGTCTATTGGCGACTTTTATTTTCCTGAGATATCTCAATCGTAGACTAGTCGTGGCACTTAAATTTTAAAATAAATAGGCTGTGAAGTATAATATTCGGTAGGCATTATAATATAATATATACATAGTATAATATATGCGTAGCTTTATTATATATATATATAATATATACTTATAGTAATCATTATATACATAGATATATACTATATAGTAATTAATATTATAATATATGATTATTGTTATTATTATTATTAATTATTATTTTAGTACTATCGAAGCTAGTTTAATTATCATATTAACATATTCTTATTATTATTTCATTTATTTCTTATTCATTTTTCGTTTTAATCATTTCTTTGTTCGTCAATAAATTGTTCAGAGAATTGATTATTATTAATTATTATATTATTAATCTTATATTATTATGTAGTATTAATTATTATTATTTTATTTTCGATTTTTTATTATTATATTATTATTTATTATTATTATTATATTATTATTATTCATTATTTTATTCATTATTTATTATGTATTATGTTATTTATTCTATTAAGTTTACCCGTTATTATTATTATTCAATATCATATTATTTTATTATTATTTATTATTATTATTGATATCTTTATTCTTATTATTTAGTATTATTACTTAATTATTATTATTATTATTACTATTATTATTATTAGTTATTATTATATTGATTTTGAATTATATTATTATTACAGTATTTTATTATATCTTACTTATGCATTATTATTATTGTTAATATTTATATTATTATTATTATATTCATTAGTATTATTTTATTATTATTATATATTATTAGTACTATTATTTGTTAAATTTTTTTCATTATTCTTTATATCAATTGTTTAATTATATTATTATTATTTTAATTATATTAGTCATTATTATTATTATCTATTTTATATTATTCTTATTATTATTATTATTTTTTTATATTTTATTATTTGTATTATGATTATGATGAATGATCGTGTATATATCTATTATTACTTATATTTTAGTATTGCGAGGCAGAGCTTATGATTATATTATAGTCTTTAAGAGAATTGTATTGAATTATATTAAGTAATCGGTTAATAGTTGAATAGGTATAAAGTTTCGTTAAGTAGTTAGTAGTAACATACGCTAGCTACAGCAAGAGGCGTTTCTATATAAAATTTAATTATTCTCTATTTACATATTTTCTCGTACCGGCTCCTCTTCCTCTTATGATTAAAGTATTCAATCCCAAATGTCAGCCATAATATACTATATAATAAGTGATAAATATATATATACATTGTAACGCAAATTTAATAACACTAACCTATATAGGTAATATGATATTATACTAATATTTATAGTATAGTATAGTATGCTATTCATACATCTCTCCCGAACAAAGTGTGTTTGTAAAATTTGAATTTTACCTTTTTAGAAGAATTTTTGTTTGAACATAAATAAAAATAAAAATTATTTTACCTGCAATTTTTTTTTTAAACCAATAAGGATGATAGACATTTAAAAGTTGCCAAGCCCATAATTTTTCATTGTATGATATATCCGCAAGAACGCAACTTAAAAATAACTTTGTGACGCGCGTGCGCGCCCTAATTTTGAATCTGGAATGGTCACGTGATGTAAACAAATTCGGGCCTACCAAAATTTCGATTTTTAAATATATAAATATTTTGAAATTGTCTTTAATTCACAAACAACTCCCACATTTCTGTTCAAATAAAGGATGGCAAGTGCACCTATGCTGAATACCTTCATATGAAGGTATCCAGGAGAATGACATAGTTGTATGCTGCTAGTATTACTATATATATATATACTATATAGTACTATACTATTCAAAAGTATGTACTATTCAATATACTATATCTATATATAATATATGTATACTAATAACTATATATATATAATAATATAATATTAAATATAATATTATATATATATTATATATATATACTAGTAATACTTATATATATATACTATCAATATAATATAGGAGAGTATTGTGTGTGCTTGTCGTTTCATTTACTTTCTTGTCAATTCTCAAGTTTCAACAAACAACGATCGAACTCATTTATATATTTCCAAATATATATAATGTAAAAGGTTAAGGATTTTTTATATATTATGAAATTAGATCAATTGTATGATTTTTTTTTGTTGGGGGTAAACCAACCTTTTGAGAGAATGTCTGTTTAAACTTTTGAATGGTATAAGATTCTTCAAGGGCTAAAATATCATGACTAAAGAATTTTGCATTTTTTTTTTTTTTTTTTTTTTTTTTTTTTTACTTTAATGAGTTATTCATAATTTTTTATTCAATTTAATTACGTTTTATGTTTTAATAACGTCTTTGCAGACTAATAGAAAAATAATCTAAGACATTCTAAAGTAGTATTATTACCGATTTCATTAAAATGTGAGTAAAGACGGTTCTTCTTAAAAAATGTGGCCATTTAAATTTGTTGAGCCAAATTGGACATGGCTAATTGCCCGACACCCTCAATAATTTTTTACGCGTCCTTTCTCAACCAAATAAAAAACAAAATAATATATTAATTTTCAGAAAATTTAATAACTAGTCAACTAACGCTACCAAACCTGACCTAACCTACCTAACCTAACCTACCTAAACCAACCTTACCTACCTAACCTACACCTAACCACTAACCTACCCTACCTAACCTACCTAACCTTAACCCATAACCTAACATATCATTTAAATTATGATAAATGCTATTCCTGAGAAATAAAAAAAATCTATGTTTGAATTTGATTGACGAGCCAGTTATTTTATTTTTGTATTTTATCACCGACTTACGAAAGAAATTCAGACTTGTAGGTTCATCGTATTGCCTTGTTAGCCTTGTCTGACTCATTGTAGGTCAATTACTATTACAAATTTTTTGAGTTATTGGTTTCATGTACAGACCCTGTTAGAACCTATTTGGTGGGCCGAAGTATTGATGCCACTTATAATAATCGATCAACCCAGAAACTATTCAACAAATCCTACATACTACTTCTTTGGAGGTTGCCTTGCCCACCTCAACGCAAAAATAAAATATATATATTTAAAGATTAATAAAATTTCAACAATTCAAAAAAGTCTTTAAATGCAACGCATACATATTAAAGCTTTAGATTATAAGACCCATATATTAATCCTAAAACAATTGAATTATCATGTGAATACAGCATCCACCATATACTATAATTAGTATAGATTATA
>JABUQX010122392.1:20000-27274 GCA_015478945.1 Trachelipus rathkii | reverse complement strand
AACCAAGTACTATTAATATTTACTAAATTCCTGAAATTAAACCTGGCGGACAGGATATCACATCTAGGAAGCAATTTCTGACTGGTGTGTGATATGTATGAAGGAAAGTTTGCTCTATTTTACAGTCAAGTTCGTTCGATCGCAGTTTTGTTTTGTGACGCACTGATGTGATTCGCCGTGTTACGGTACAAAACATTTAACAATGCGAAATTACAGTTGGATCAAACAACAAGAGCAGCGTGCTATGTGTTCGTTAGCATTGTATGATAATGGAGCATACAGGCTGCCAACCGACAATGTGACTGTACAGTTTGGGATTTTGTGGAAACCGCCTGCAAAGTCCTCCATTCAATAAATATAATGAGTCTAAAAATAATTCAAATAACGTAAAACATTATGTTTGTATCGCAAAAACTTCCAGAGAATAAAACCTGCATTATGTGAAAACCAGATGCTGGTTTCTATTCCACGTAAGAAGTAAATGGGTATCCCAGGAAAATACCATTCCAACTAAGCTGCAAAGGTATAAGCCACAAAGCTGTATGAACAACCGTGTAATGCTGTTGCATCAATTTTCAATCTCCCACAAAAAAAATAAGAATCAGCTTATTTTGTCATTGGTTTTTCTCAACAATTTTTGTCAATATCACCCAGGATATATGCCTTCTTTGACTTACACTAGGGCTAAATAGCGAGCATGCTGTTCAATTTTAAACGGGCCGTTAATTCTTGGTACCTAAATGGCTAGTAAATTCCATTACATCCTGGCAAAGAGACCGCTTCGAGATGTTGATTAATCACTATCTTTACTGGACCACATCATTGGCTCTATTCTTCGACGAAACAACAATTGATACTGACGTCAGTTTACATGTCTTCAAATAGTTTTTAATTCAGGGTGACGAGGAACTTCCATACTGCCATTTTTTTCTACCAATATGTCGGCCAACTGCTCACACATCCAACACATATGCATGAAATTGATGTTCGCTTCTTTGATGAATTATATGTGGTAATTTTCAAGAACTCTTGGCCACCAACTGTCGCCTGACTTACAACACGAATAGATTTTCTATCACATTGAGCATTTACTGAAAGAGGAAAGTGTAATCGCCAACAAAACCAAGAACACTCCATTACAACTGAAAGACAAAACTTTCGCTGACTTGACGCCAGACGCCGAATAGTCGTTGGCGTACACCGTTTGGTGTTCCCTACATTAACAAGCGTTATGCATTCCTTGTCTGATTATGCTTCAACTAGCGATTCCACTTTATTTCACACACTTGCTGTGCATGCACCACTCTCCTCAAACATCTCAGGTATTGTCCGTATAATAATTATTATTAGATTGTGATCAATTACTTTCATTCCTTAACAGTCCATTTGGGCCGAATTGAGCCGAGTGGACACCCCTATATATATATATAATATATATAATATTATAATATTAATAATATTTATATATATTTATTATATATATATATATATATTATATGCGCTATTGCGAGCGTCTTCTTATTATATATAATATATATATATAATTCAGAGAAGGAGAGAGAATGAGTAGAAGATTATATGAGAGAGGAGATGAAGAGTATGAGAGAGCAGAAGTAAGAGAGAAGAGAGATTTCAGGTTACAGACCACCATGCACACACCACGCACACACATCACACACACACTACACACATACACACACACTACACACACGCACATATATATATATATATATAATATTAATTTATATATAATATATATATATAAATTATATCATATATATAATTATATTATATATTATTTAATATAATATATATATATATATAATATATTATTATAATAACAGATGGATATATAATAAGCTATTCAAAATCCCGTCTTAAATCATATTATACAAAGGAAAACCTATTAAAGCGCTTAAAACAAACGAGAATTAATCATTAAATTGTAGAAAAACGTATAAATTCTTTTTAGTTTGCAACCAAACACAATTGTTTGTTTTCCACATGATCTTTAAAAACAGTGAATTTGTGATTGTTGGTTTGCTTTCCAAACATTGTTTATAAACAACAAATTTATCCCCTACCCATCCCAATATTATTAATATATATATTATATATATATATATTATTAATATATATATTATTATATTATATATTTATATATATATATTATATATATATATAATATATATATATATTAATTATATAATAATATATATTATATATATATATATTATATATTATTAATATAATATATATATATATGTATTATTAATATATATATAATATATATATAAATTAAAATATAATATATATTATATTATATATATTATATTATATTATATATATAAGTATATATTATAATATCTAATATATATATAAATTATAATAATATATATATTAATTATATATTATATATATATATATAATTATAATATATTTATAATAATTATATATATTTAATATCTAATATACAGATACTTAATTATATAATATTATTTAAATATATTGATTTTAATTATGCTTAGATATAATCTCTCAAATGTTTCCAAATTATAACTTATATCTTTAAATATTATATATTAGTATAATAGTTTTAATATTACATCATATTATATCGATTATAATATATTATTATTATTATATCTATATTATTATTATTATATATATATATTATATATTATTATTAACATAAAAATATTTATATGTTATAATTATAATTATAATAATATATATAAAATTATATACAATATCATTTATTATTTAATATACACCATTACCGAAGACACAATTTGTTAACGAGCTAAAGAATAATAAATATTCTTTTTTTTATGGCTGATTGAAAGCCTTCATGAGGAAGCCTTCCGTGCCAACGAAAATGAGGCAGGAAATATTTTCCATTTCGTGTGGCGACAAAATCACAAAAATCCAAAGGATCAATATTTATAATTGCCTCAATTCTGTACGACCGAAGAATCAGGATAAATTTTTAAGTAGAACAACTCACATCGATTTCTATTTTTCAAGCTAAATTTCTTAATAATAATAATAATAAATATTATAATTAATTAAAATAATAATAATAATATAATATATAAAATAATAATAATAATAATAAATAATAAATATATTAAATAATAATAATATATAAATTTATAGTTCATTATTTAATAAAAAATAAGTTAATTTATTATCATTATAATTATTATTAATTATTTATTATTTTTTTAACCAAAAAAAAAAATAATGATAATGATAATGATAATGATAATGATAATAATATAGATAGATTTTTCTGATAAGAACAATGAAGTAATTGATAAATGAACGATTAATTGTATATATTAGTAGATATATTATTTATATGATATTATATAAACTATAATATATATATATAAGTTCATAAAGATATTTGACAATATTTTTTTTATATTTACTTTTTTATTTTCTTTTTAAATATACAAAAGTTTTTGAATATATTTAGATGATAATATTTATAATGACTTATCTGTTCTGTATGGAGAGAGCAAAACACATTCTTATAGTCATTATTGCGAACCATTTATTGCAAAAATTAAAATTTGCTTCCGCAGTGTAATTATATATAAGATATATATAAAAACAATGAAACAAATAATTAATTATATATGCATTAATTATATAATTGCCTATTGACGAGTTAAAATTAAAAGTCATTATCTATTTTGATCGCTATTTATATATATAATATAATAATATTTATATATTATATATTTAATATTTTTATTACGTATATATATTTACATAAATAATTTCAGCAGTAAAATTAATATAAAATTTATAATTATTTATTATTAATATGCTATAATATATATATTATTTTTATATATACTATACCACGTAAAACATTTTAAACATATTTTAATAAATTAATTATTAAATATACAAATTTATTTTATTTGTATGAAAAGCTTTACTTTATATTTACCAAATACTTAATTAGCACACCATTGAGATAATTTCTAGCCTAACCCGTTTTAAATAAAGCTGTGCTTTATAGATAATTTTTAACGCGTTCTTTCTTTAATATAAAAATCTACACTTACTCGAAATACCCCTATTTCATATTTGAATGAAAATAAAGTTCATTATTTATAGAAAGATAATAAATAGAACATAACATAAAATTATAAAATACTAAATAAAACAAAAAATTATATTCATATTATTCCACATCAGATTCTTTGTTACAAAATTTTATCAAACAAAACAAAAAAAAACCCTCCACAACTTGTCGTACTTTTTTCACACATTTCGCTACAATTATACGGGAAGTAAATGAAACGATATGTTGCCTTATATTTTCATTAAGTAAGAACAGACTACCCGATCCCTTATAATTGACATAAAAAATGACGTCATATCCTCGTTCACGTAAGCAAAGAATTATTACTTTAAACTCAAGGTTATAGAGCGTAGAATTTTCTAAATAAATTATCTAATTATTAATTAATAGCTGATTATTTGCTTGTATTTTATCTTGTAATTTATCAAAAACAGGCTTCTTTTTTAACTTATATTTATATAAAATTTTAAATAATAGAACTTTACCATGAATTCAATATTAAACCTAAAAACATATTATAGTAAGTCAAGTACGATATTAAAGTGTAATATTAAAACCAGTTTGACTATATATAATAATATATATATATATATATATTAATTATATATTATATATAATATAATATATATAATATAATATATATAACTATATATATAATTATATATAATTAAATTCAATATTAATATAATATATATATATATATATATATACTATAAATTAATAGTATAATATATAATATATATATTATAATATAATATATATTAATATATTATATAATAATATTATATTTATATATATTATAATTATTAATATATAATATATTATATATAAGACACAATATATATAATATTATATTTATAAATATAATATATATATATTATATATTAAATATTATATGATATATATAATATATAATATATATATATTAATATTATATTATATATATATATATTAATATATAATAATATATATATATAATATATTAATAATATAAAATAAAATTATTATATAATATATATATAATAAGTGATATATGATTATATTAGATAACTATATATATATTAAGAATAATATATTAATAATAAAAATAATATATATTAATATAATAATTATTATATAATATAGATAGATATATATAAATTATATATTAGAGAATATATAATATAACTATAATATTATAATTAATATATTTAAAAAATTAATTATTAATTTACTTAATTATTAGTAATTATATATAATTATATAATATATATATTTGATTAAATGAATTATATATTAATACATTATAATATAGATATAATAGAAAAATTATGACATAATTATATCAATCGAAATTATATGCGAAGCAGTAAGTAGTATGTATCATAAGATAACTGCGTTGATAATAAAATTACAGCATCACAACAATTAAGAAAGAAGGTCCTTGTTGGCAGGGATATTGAATATGTAGGTTGGATGGCAGTATAATAAAGACCATTCAGGATAATAAACTAAGAAATGAAAAGATATGTGTATGGTGGAGTGAGTGGGGTGGTGATATTATGAGTAGATAAATTGATTAGAAGGAAAGAAGGATAGTAGAAGAGTAAAAAGAAAGTGATACGAGCGTGGGAAAAGGCAAAAACCACTAACCGTAAAAAAATAAAAAAAATAAAAAAAATTAAGATAATAAACATGAGTATTAAAATATAAGAGTGAAAAACAACTCCCCCAAACCCGCAACAACCGAAAAAATGCAACCATTTTCTTCAGCAAAAACAAAAATACGCATTAACGTTACTCTAAACGCTATAATGAAAACAAAGAATACCAACCGCCACCGGCCTGCAATGACCCTTCAAAAGATTGGACCAACCCTACAAGATAACTGACCAACCCTTCAAAAATATTGGACCAACCTTTCAAAAGATTTGAAACCTTAAAAAAAGATTGGACCAAACTTTAAAAAAAGGATCTAAAATAAGGATGAAAAAAAAAGAAAAAAAAAAAAAAGTTAGGAAAATAGAAAAAAAAGAAAGAGAAATAAAGATTCTGTCTCTATATTAATTTCAATTTCATAAACATCACCAAAAAAAACGCGGCCCTTTAGAAATTAAATTGATATTATCAACTTTAATAGTTGGATTGTAAAGATTTTAAGAATTATTAAATTAGTAATTAGGATTATAGAGAATTGATAAAATAAGAAATTTAACAGTAGGAGATAAGAGGTCAATTATTTAATAGCCTTATAAGCACTCTTCAAAGTAGAATTAATAAAAAGAGATATAATATGAGAAATAAGTAAGAAGGTTTCAGATATAAAAGAAGTAAGTTTGTGATATATGATGTTTGAAATGCCCCACAAAAAGAAATTATAAGAGATAATGGAAAATAGATTACTTCAACGGGCTTAAACATACTTATATAAATTTCACAAAATGAAAAAAGAGAGATTAGAGTGTTTAACGAGAAATTATAAGACGTAGATACGCATTATTGTCGAAAAGCTGTTACTTAAAAGGAAAATAAGAAACCGTTCCTAGAAGAAATGATTCAAGAAGATAACTTTGAAACTACATGTATGAAGACAAGCCCGTGAAAAGAAATCGCCAAGTACTATTCCAGAGACAAAAAATAACGATACCAAGATTCGCAAAGTGATAACCATAGAGAAACATGACAGATACTTCTAAAAGGACAGAGGATTATAGCGAAGTAAAAAACAAATATTCAGAATAAAAAAGAAAAAATTTCTAAATAAATAGGTATTGAAGCACAACTGAAATAAGATATGTTTTCCAATTAAAAATAAAAAAAATAAAGAAAAAAAAACAAGAAAAACCTAACAAAAAAAATAGCATAAAAAAAAAGAAAAAAGCAAAATTTACAGAGAATAATAATTATATGAACATGACACCGCCGCAAAGCCAAAACAAACCTACTCTTAAATGGCCTCAAATTCTAAAAAAAAGAGTAACAAATATGAAAAAGTAAAAATAGAAAAATAGAATTTTGAGGACAACACAAACATAAGGAAAATCTAAACATCATCAACCTACTCTAAAGACGAAGCAATGCAGCAATGAAGCAATTTTATTAAATCTTGCATACCGCCATCACGAATCTTTAAGACCTTATTAAATGTGGATTGTCTTCATAACACTATTTTTATGTACAAAGGTTAGAT
>JABUQX010122392.1:0-15000 GCA_015478945.1 Trachelipus rathkii | reverse complement strand
ATAAAGCTTTATATCTAAATTGAAAAAAAAAAATTCTCTCTTTGATACTAATAATCTGGCCTAAAAACATAACAGTATGTAAATATAATTTTATTCAGAACAAGATGTGTACAAGATAAATATAAAACTGCTTATAAAAAAAAAAAACACTTCTTAAGCATAAAAAACTCTATTCGATTTCATCATTTTTAAATCCGAAAATAAAGCAGTTTAACTAATAATTGAGTGGAGAACAGAGCTGTTTTCTGGTTGAAACGTATTGCAAAATTTATTGGATGATAGAGGGAAATTGCCTCTGCAACAGTTAATGTATTTCGAGTCGAATAAATGGAATAATGTATCGTTTGATATTTATCTAGGAGTATATTTTGGTTGAAATCTTTTAAGTTTAATGGCTGATTGTCTTTTATTCAAAATCGCCTTTACTTACGATGACTCATAATTAGACCCATCTATCAATTAAATATGAGCAATTCTAACATACATATTTACTGCAAAATAAGAATACCCCTAAAGAAAGACACCATTTTCCAGAAAACCTCATGAATTATTTTTGATTCCGAATTATGATTCATTGTTCCGAATATGCTCTATTCAGTTATAAGTCCCTGCATTCACAAAGAGGCGTTCTTAGCTTTAATTAATCAGATCTTTGAAAATTCGACGCATAATCTTTCCGCTCCTTGTTCTGGCAAGTTTGATGGCTGACAACAAACTGTATTTTATCAGGCTTTGCATTCCTGCACTGATTCCTGATTCCTTATTTAATCGTACAACTCTCTAGCAATACACTACGCTGCTCCTACTCTTCAAAAAAACCATTCGGCATTGATAAATAATTACGATGCTTCAATGCTCTTATAAAATTTTCCGATGTAGTCAAAGTCATCGCTTTGAATTTCCTTAATTGTTGTATGGTAAGATATTTGTGGACTGCCGGACGCTGCCCCTTTTTTGTCTGTCCGGTTGCCATCACCAAAAACTCAAACTTTATACTCCCGCCTCCACCCAAAACTCAGATAATGCAGAAGAGTTTCCGGCTCCGGCTCCGGCGGCCTCCCGGCTCCGGCTCCGGCTCGCGGCTCAGCCGTAATACCCAGCCAAATTCGAGATAAAACACCCCCCCCCCGTTCGCCAGTCGCCCTCTCGTCTCCAGCCCGGCGCGCCCGCCGCCCCTTAAAAATTTTTTGTTTTCGGATTTTAAAATAATGAAATCGTAATCCAGATGATATCGCTCACAAGAGCGAATTTACTTTCGACCTTCAGCTCCTTACTCTATATAAGAAAAACTGCTCATATCTAGCCAAACAAAAATTATATTAACATATATGCTTCATATACTTCAAAAGGGAATATATTCCTAAAGCTTGGCTTAAAAGCGTTTTTTCGGTTAAAAAATTTTCCATAAAATAAAATATGTACTAAAATATATATAAATAAAAAAATAGGAAAAGAAAAAATAAGTCGGAAAAGAATGCGGAATGGAAAACACGGAGCGATAAAGATTCAACCGAATCAAAATGATGAGAGCAGGAGAACAAATAGAACAAAATACTTATATATAAAAAAAAATAGATGAGAAATGCATAAAATTAGAGAGAGAGAGAACAAAAAAAATAAAAATAGTACACGGACAAAAAGACTCACAGCGACACCTCCGCAACCCTTCTAGTATTGCCGGTCGCAAAAACTCCAACCTTTCAATGGCACAAGTAAAGGCCAACAAAATTTCTGGCAGCTGTGGATCTTTGAACATGAATTTACATAGAGAGTTTCGCTCTCGTTTAAAGTTAAGCTAACGTTTTCAAAAAATATCATAAACCGGAAGCCTGATTAATATTTCCTGTATCTAAAATATATTATAAAAATAATAACCATCAATATATTAAATACAAAAAACAGGAACTACATAATACAGATATAAAAACACCACCCCATATAAACTTACTCTGTTAATGATAAGAACAAGAAAACAAAAATAAATTAAGGTTTTTGCGTTATGCTATTCAAGATCTAAAATATGTTAACTTCAAAAAAAAACTAAAATACCGAATCATAGAATGGATGCATACCAAGATATGCTAATCATTAATAAAATTAATTTGTCAATTAGAGGAATACGTTATGACGATTATTGAAAGCAAGCAGAAAAATTTCTCATATAATTATATAAGCCGTATTACTTCAAACAAATTTATAAAAATTAAAACAGATAGTGTTTAATAATATGAAGGAAAATCAAATATCGATCAGAATGTTCTTTTTGGTGTGAGGAGAATGTTAAATATGTGCGACAGTTTTTCAACTTTAAACTTTACTAATAATGAAACAAGCAGTCAACTTACATGTATATCTTACATGTTAATCATTAAAGAATTGGTTTAAAGTCTTGTCAGATATGTTTATTAGCTGCTTAACAAATTTCATTTTAATTTTTTAATTTTAATTTTCTAAACTGACAAGGACATTTCCTTATCAAAAGATAGTTCTTAGGGAAGATTTACTTTAGATATATATCATATACCAGTAACTCAATAATTAATTCTCTATAAAAAATGTATTATTAAAAAATGTGATATTCTAATAAATTCGATAGTAATAACCAAAAATTAGTATTTAATAATATTTTGCTAAAAATTATTTATAAAACTTAAAATATAAAATATTATTTACATTGTTCAGACCAGTCATAATTCTATTACTCTGCTAAAATAGTTATCAAAAAATTCTACATACTCGAATTAATTAAATTAAAAAATCACCCACAGATTTCAAAATTAATAAGAATTTTCACTCGATATATACATTTAAATATCCTTTTTCGTTTGTCTTTTCTTGGGTTAAAATAATATAACTTTGAAATGAACAAAATTTAATAGCAGATAACCAGTTAAATAAGTATTAATATGAAAAAGAACAATAAATATAAAAATAAGATAAAAATGATATCTAATAACCGAGGTCCACTCTCAAAAACAAAAAAAACCCCAGTTAACACCTACACAATAACACTCGTCAAATCACATAAATCAAACCAACTGTAAATAACTACTCAATATAATCACTGATATATATACTGTATAAAAATAAATATACATATATAAATAAATAAATGACCTAATCATTAAAACTTTAATAAATAATCCAAAAAATACTATTAATAATACTTGGAGACTGGTTACCTAAATAGTTTGAATACTAATATATGCCTGCCTTTTTTTATGTCATTAAAACTATAATCCTCAGTAAATATACCCACCTACCCCCAATATATATAAATAAGTCACAAAATGAGTATAAATAAAATGATATATAAAATAAAAAAAATCCATATACAAAATATAACCTCAACTCAAACAAAACCCAAATAGATATTATATCAGACCATACCCGACAATGTATTACTTCCTATAATCGCTCCGCCAGCACCAATTTTGTGCCAGGATACTACCAGCCAGGAACATAGATTAAACCCAAATTACACTCTCCACATCACCTCTAATATAAATAACTCTTAATAAATAATTCAAAATATTCAATTACCAAAACCGAATATTACCCTAACTTATTCAAAAAAAACCGAAGAATAGTTTCCCCTCCCAGTAAATATCTTATGACCACTAAATAATCGTAATACAAATCATATATAAATCTAAATAATCTATATATTATGATTAGACACGCTGCCAATCATTAAATAAATTGCCTAATTTGCATAACTTTTATTTTATAAAAATATAATAATAGTTAACAAAATTAAAAAAAAAAGTAATTAAAAAAAATTATAAGAAATTAATAAAATCATCAATAATTATTTTTATTTTTATAAATTCATAAATGCAAGCGAGTTTCAGTCTATTAGTAGCTTTAATCCCTGGTTCATAAATGTCGGGGATACGTTTTAAATAAAATGTAGGCGTAAAATTTCTGATCAGGTGGGTATTTTGTATATGTGTCATTGTTCTTAAAAGTGACCTTGTAAGATTTTCTCATATTTATTACCTAAAGCAACACATATTAATTAAATTTTTAAAAATATATATATATATATATATTAATATATATTATATAATTATATATATTATATATATATATATAATAATAATATATATATATATATATATATATATATAATAAAAATCAACATACTAATAATATAAAATCCGCTATAATATACATATACACTCCGCTAAATACCCTCATTATAACCCACCCTAATCAAATAAAAATAAATAAATATATAATAATAAATAATAATAATAAACATTAGTGTAAAATTCCATTGTTTTTTTTTCGTATATTTTTTTTGAGAAATAAGAGGGGAGCCGGCGATAACTATTTTACAAACGGTACCATAGACTTTAAAATTAAGTTGAACTGAACTCGACCATAGGTATTAACGAATGAGGAAACTCAAAATCTTCCTGTATACTTTTGTCTCTCACTCATTCGTATAAAGTCACACACGAAAACACCCACTCCAACACTTCTATGGTCTGATATCAACAAAGTCACAAATTAGGTCCACGGTCCCAACATTTACTCTCTCTCCATAAAATACGCACTTCTCAACCCACATTCATTATATGAAACCAAACTCCAGTATCTCCTCCTTAAACAACCTATATATATTATATAAATATATAAAAAATATAATAAAAAAAATAATAAATATAATATATATATAAATTATAATAAATTATATAAATAATAAAATATAAATAATAAATATAATATATATAAAAAATATTAATAAATAACTAATAGTATATATGAAAAAATATAATAAATACTAATATAATATATAATATAAAAATAATAAAATATATATAAAAATATATAATATAATAAAAATAATAAAATAATATAATATATATATAAACCTAGAGAGAGAGAGAAAGAGAGATACAAAAGAGTGAGAGAACGAGAGAGAGAGAAGAGAGAAGAGAGAGAGATAGAGAAGAAGAGAGGAGAGAGAAAAGAGAAAAAAAAACAGTTCAAAGAAAAAAGAATAATAATTTAAAAAAAAATTTCACTTTCAAAGAAATTTTTGTTTATTGATAAAATAATTATTATTATTATTATTATCATGGATATTTTTATTAATGTTATTATTAAAAATATTATTATTTATATTTTTATTATTTTGGTATTGCCAACATCATAAGTAATATCAAATAGATATACAACCAAAAATAAAAAGCAATTCCAAATTTAAGATCCTATGAGAGAAAAAGAATTCTAGAAGTAAAAGCGTATATTTAATCTTCATACAAAGTTATCCCAAACCTATAATATAACTGAGAAATCTTTAAGCAAATAAAAAAAAAATATTAAAAATAAAAATTTAGTGAGAATTTTATCTTAATCAAAGAAAAAGAACACAAGGTAATAAACATTATGATATAACAAACAGCCTAAACCATAAATATAACGAAAATTAAAACAAGTATGACTATCAAATGAAATACCCATAGGAATTCTAAACTTGAAGATAACAGTTTACGAAAAATAAAAGTTTCATAATTATTAGAAATGGATGAATGAAAAGAATTGATAATTATATCATTAAACGTTTTCTGCGTACAGAAGGAAATGGGTATAATTGGATAAGAACTCTTAATTAATTAATGAAAAGATTAATTAATTAAAAAAACTGGAATGAAACCAAAAACAACAAAATAAAACTCAACAAAAATATATATCAGCATAACCTAATAACCTAATTATAATGTATCAATTATTGTCATAAAACCTGCTACCATTCAATACCTCACTAATATATACCATAAAAAATAATACTAAATAAAATTAAATCAATACAATAGACCTACATAAACTAAATTATTTAATAAAAGAGCAAACCTAAAAAAATATATATTTTGAACTATGAATTTAGAATTAAAAAGAAAAGAAAAATAGCTTGTTACTAATAATATAGTCGTTTTGCCAATATTTACAAGTTGTTTTAGAATAATCAGATGAACTATTATGCAATTTATTAAATTTAAAAAAATAATTATATTATATTATTATGTAATGATATTATGATAATATATTATTAATAAATTATATAATAATATTAATATATTATAATTATATTATTTATTAATTATTATTTATTTATTATTATTATATATTATGAATATAATATTATTATTATTATTATTTAATTATTAATTATAATTAATGATAAATTTTTTATTAATATATTATTAATTAATAAATAAGAATAAAAGAATATTATTATTATACACTGAAATAATTATTCTGGCACTAAATGGGAAGACTTAAATAAGCAAGTTTTTAAAGTGTTTCTCAGTAAAGAATCCTAAGAATTTTAATAGGAATTAACATAAAAAATCACCTTTTTTAAAAAATAATATTATCTTACACATAAGGAACGTACTTACTATGACCAAACTCCCAGCGATCTTCTAATGCTCTGAGGGATAATGAATTGATAATAATTATATTAAATTTATATATATCAGTTATGATATTGGCCTTATGATACAAATGTTTTCCAAAGCTCTGATAATAATTACTTACTTTTTATGATTTCGCTTTAAATACAACAAAGGCTATGCAGATCAGATAAAAATAAAAATATTGAATTCTGAAAATTTAGAATCGAGTTATTTTAATTATATAATAAAAAGTATAAAACACTGAATACATACACACAAGAATAGATTTAAAACTTAATTACACTTTTCAAACACAAAACAGAAAACCGAACTTTTAAAATCTTAAAATACATTGTTTCCTACCAATGATAAAAAGGAAAACGGTAAATTTTGGGAAAACCTTTTCTTAAAAAACTGTGGTTGGCTATTGTATGAGTGAACTGTTGTTGTTCAGATATTAACGCTCGCTTTTGAGTGAATTTTATTTCATTTATCATTGCAATTATTGCTATTAAATAGCAGAATGAGTTATATATAGAAAGATAATTAACAAAATTGGCAATAATAATCTTACTACGAAGATTCACATCAAGCAACCTACAACTTATAAATAAGCTACACGATTATCACATAACTCTAACGGGAAAAATAAATACAAAGCAGTTCAAGTAATTATTACCTGTACTATAGACTTAAAGCAGAAAAATGAAACAAATATAATATATATAAACAAAAAACAGAAGAAAATAATATTAGAAACAGAAATAATCAAGAGGGAGAAAATGAAATTGAACTGATAAGACAAAAAAAGTACAAATAGGTATATTTATCCTCTACCTACTAACTAAGATATCAGTGAACAAACATAAATGAATAAATAAATACATAAAAATATATAATAAATACATATAGAATCTATAAAACAACGAAATATTACATAAAAAAAATAAATATAAATAAATAAACTACCAAAATTACTAATATAAAACTATATATATAAAATAATACATCAAATATAAAAAACATAAAAAAAATAACTATAATACAAATAATAAAAAATAATACACAAATAAAACTCAAAAATAAATATAAAAATAAAAAAAAAAAATAAAATACTCAAATAAAAACACAACATATATAACATAACCTTCATAATAATAACTCCCCCCTCACCAAAATACTAAACCCAAAACCTATACCCAACAACTCCACATACCATATATATCTAAATATTAAGTGATGGGACGATTAAATCAGTTCAATCAGTCATCGGACAAATCAGGCATAATTTTATATTTTACATCGATCATCGTCACGTCATCGCAAATTTCGCCGATTATATTTGCCGATTAATTGAACAAATATTAAAAGAATAAATATGAATAATATTAAAACTCATAATAAATAATAATAAATAATAAATAAATAAATAATAATAATAATTAATGAAATAATAATAAAATAATAATAATATAAATAATATAAAATAATAAATAATAAATAAAAAATAATAATAAATCTAATAATAATAAAAAAATAAAAGTAATTAATAATTAATAATAAAAATATATATAATAATATATAAAATTAAATATTAATTATAATAAATAATATAATAAAATAATATAATAAATATATATAATAATATATAAAATAATAATATATAATATAATATATATATAAATATATAATATATATATCCATTTTGCTATATTGGTATATATGACAATATACCAGATGAACACTATAAATGGTTCGCCTTTCTGTATAATGCGTCAATATCCGTAAACACCTCAATCCTTCACGACAAATAATAACATATAACACAACTTAATAATCCAACCAACAACCCTTACTATCTAGCAACAATACTTACAAGAACATCAACCATATAACCACTATAAGATCCAATATGTGAAATAGGAGAGAAAGAAAAAAATTGCCCACATCGATATGTCCTGCGTGTAATAGAAGGCGACTAAGGGACGGTGGTTGTTAGGTTGGCTAGCCTATAACTACACACATATATCTTTATGCCAGGAAATGCTAAGCACTCGGAAGGTCGAGTTGATCGGTCAAAGTAAAGCGCAACCTTCTTCCTTCGGCGAAAATGTATGAAATGAATGGGTACATGGAAATGTCAGAGGAATAAATGTTGAGGAGATTGAGGAGAGATGAAATAGATGATAAAAAAAGAAGGCAAAATATGATACTATGCTCGCTGTGACTGAAAGAATAAGATAGAAAAAGGAAACCCGGTTGAACACATAAAGTGGAAACCACTTAGTGGAGTGCTGCAATGCTGTTTGAATGTATGACAATAGTAGGAAAAAGGAACGAAAAGAGGAAGAAAGATACGACCCAGTGATTGGCAAGATATCTGAATGAAAATGAGATTGTAGGTAGAGAAAGACTAAAAAATAATGGTAAATAGAATATATGTGATGATAATAAGCTGAGAAAAAAAAAAAAAAAAAAAAAAAAAAAGAAAAAAAAAAAAAAAAAAAGAAAAAAAAAAAAAAAAAGAACCCAAAAAAAGAATACTAAAGAAAAAAGAATCTAAAAATGGATTAAATTATAAAAGTTTGAAAGTACAAAAATATTTGAAATGTAAGAAATATATTACATAAATGGATCCAATAATTAAGAAAGGAAAAAAAAAAAAAAAAAAAAAAAAAAATAAAACAAAAAAAAAGAGTAATATAGTTGAAAAAAAAAGAGTAATGATATTTCTGGGATAATCTGAATGATTGGTTTTTAGGAATAGGGAAAAAAAATAAGGGAAAATAGACGAAGATTCAGTTTACAAATTATTCATAGCAAACAAATATACAAAGCACCATTCCAAAAAGGAAAATTTATTATATTTTAACAAGTTAGTTCAAAACAACACTACAACGGGACAAGAAAAGCAACACATATTCAAGGAAAGAGAGGAAAAAGGTAAAATATTACTAATCAAAAAAAGAATATACACTCTAAAGACGACAAAATACGCATATAAATATAGAGCACAAAGACCGCAGGCATTATAAAAGATGATGGAGGATTAAATTCAAAGTAAGGAAAAAAATACAAGAGAAAGATGAGAAGAGAAATCCAACAAAAAACAGAGAAAACAAAAACTGAATTATGGCGAAACAGACAATGAACGAAGCCAACAACCAAAAAGACATATTAAAAGAACCATAAAAAAAAAAAAAATATAACCAAAATAAGTCAACAACAATTAACTACGATGAACGAACAAGAGATAAACAACAGCACCTATTGTGCTACGAAGGCGTCGTAAAGGTAAAAAAAAAAATAATGAAGATATGGATATAAACAGAGAAGTAGAATAAAATATATTGAATATGAGAGTCAACGCTACAAAAAAAAAAAAAGAGAACCATATAAGGATAGAAGATAAAGCAATAAACCAAAACAATCAGAACACTCGCAAGATACAGAGAAGGCAGTGAAACTGAGAAAGTAACAGAAAACAAGATTAATATATAAGCCTATTTGCCGTGACTCGTAACACACATAGCTCTCAGAACAACGCCGGGTCGCCCCAACCAGACCATACCACACCCAGATATAGAGAAGCAAAGTCATCAACAATACATGTAAGCGAGAAATGAGAACACTTTGTAAAAGACGAGAAAAAAAAAGAGCAAACTGAATGAGAAAATGGAGGAAAGATCATCCAATCTAAAACAAATACTAATCAATCACAGTTAATCTATTATGGGACACGCAAACCTAAAACAACACGTAATGAGTGATGTGAGAGTTCCAAGAGACAATATAATTATTGTATACAATGTTAAAGAAGCAAGAAAAAAATGTTAAATATTGTCAACAGTCGAGACGACGACAGAACCTCCGAAAACAAAGACGAAGCAGGAAAGATATAGAACGGAGAAAAAAAGATATATATTGTATATATATAGGAGATTTGTAGAAGTTGGTGTTTTTAAAGAATTGCATTTCACAACAATAAAGTATATTTAACATAAAAATACCAATCAAGACGAGAGAAATAAAACGGAAAAACAAACAATATTAAGAACGAGCAGGCAATATCCAGAATATAAAAAAAGTGTGGAAAGATAGAAATGATATGAGTTAAAAGAATGTGAAGGGAATCGAGTCAATCGGAATACAAGTGGAATAGAGTTAGAGGGTACAGGTGAGAAGATCATTAATGAAAAGTAGGAGATAAGACAGAACCTAGGACCACCACTATTGACAGAAAGGAAGAAGAAGTCGCCCCATCAACAAAAACACGATATTTAGAGATTTGAAAAAAAAAATAAGAAAAAATGGATGGAGCAAAGAAAGAAGAAAAAGGAAACCCCAAAGGAGGGGAGCTTGGAGAAGCAGATTGACAGCGTGCCTAAAGTACATCAATCAAATGCTTTAGGAATAATGTCAAGCGCCACACCCAAAGTCTCCCCGTAGTTCCTAAGCAGCGAAAAAACATAAAATCGGTTTTAATAGGAAATGTATAATCGCCAGTAGAACTTACGTGACAACGAGAAGCCGATTACTGGCGGATCGGACGTGAGTTTCCAGATGAATCTAAAAAGAAAGTGAGACGGAGGGGTTTCAAGAATCTTAGATAGAATACAAGTGAGAGCTACAGGGTCAATAAGTATATGAAGAATCATGACGGCTTCCTTTTTAAGGAAATAGTTGGGCATGGGAGAGCTTCCAACACTGAAGGGAAGTGTTAGTATAGTGCTAGTATGAAGACATAGAGAATATAGTTGTGAGCCGAGGGGCCGAAGAAGATTAGCCTATTTCAAGATGGAAGAATAGCAACACAATAATGATCAGAATAGAATAAGAGAAGAGAAAAGGATCAAGAATTTAACAGAGTTGCTAGAAGATGAAAGAATGTCATTAGAAGGAGAACAAAGGAAGTTAGCGAGCGCACTTTCCTTGATGAAAGCAGCTTTGCATCGTAACGAAGGAAGAATATCCCTGCTCGATTATCTAGAGAACTGAAATGAAAAATTAAGACAGAGAGGATAGAAAAAAAAAAAAGAGAACAGAGAAATTTTCCCACAACATCGATAGGACACATACCTGACTTTCATGATTCGTGCTCACGAGAATAGCACGATCGAACCATGGGATATATGAAGCAAGTAAAACAGTTTAAAGGAAACTGAAAATCGAGAGGAGCGAAAGAAAATTTATCATCTAAGAGAGAAATGACCATGCATACAATACCCTAATCAAAACGAGAGAGAGAGAGGAAAATCTACCACAAGCTCCCCATCCCTCTATCATTTATAAATATTTAATCAATCATCACGATATCATAAAAAATCACTTATTGTAAAAGTAAGACCATTGCGGTCAGTCCGATTTCACATGAGGACCCGACCTCTCACATTATAAGTCCATAAAGTTGAAGACATATTTGAGTCGACACAATTCATTCCTACTACCAGCCTACCAGCATGACTATAAAAAAAATCGTTACAGAACCACAGAAACAAGATCTACCATACATATAATCACATTAACTTAAACTCAATTTTCAATACTCTCCACCATTGAAAATAACTAAATATAAAATAATATATTATCATATTCCTACTACCAACACACAAATCCTCAATATAGTTATAATTCTATAATTATTCAAAAACTTATTATTATTATTACTCTCCCATAAATTATTAATAAATATTATCTTCAATTAAAAAATAATTATAAAATAATATATATTAATATATACCAATATATATATAAAATCATTATACTATAAATAATTAAAATATAAATCAACAACAATCATTAACTGTATTAAGAAGAAACATAGAATCAAAAAAGTTATAATGGAATCACAGAGCAATAAAAATAAAAAATGTATCAGAGTGAGAAATATGAAACCCATCAAACTACTGCATATCTTATATATATGATTCCTATATTTGACTAAGAAATCAAGCTTCACTAAATAACATTAAATCAATAACTATCATGAATATATCTATACATACATTGATTAAACAAAAATACTAATATCCACATATCATTGTAGAAATCAATTTCTAATATTGCTCCTGCATAAATGTGCTGCGCATCATAATCTACAATTAACTAATAAGTTTTGTTGTCTTAGACAACAATATAAACAAAAAAAAAATAAAAATTATATATAATAGAGACGAAAAAAAGAAAAGAGAAGAAAAGAAATTATTTAAAATATTTTTAATTACACTTAAACAGTGATCAGTCAATGGGGCCTATAATTTGCCCTCACCCTCAATAGTCATCGTCATTCGTCAAAAATGTATCAAAAGAAATAAAATAAACAATCCTGATCCACAACATAAAATATAACAAATATAAAACGAAGTATACGATTAAATAATAAATATATAATATATATATATATATAATAACCCTACCTAAATATAATAGAATATAATAATAATAAAAAATAATATTTTATTAATATTATAATGAATAAATATAAAAATATAAGTAAAATATAAATATAGATATAATTATAATAATTAATAATATATAATATAATATATAACATATATATATAATAAAATAATATTAATATAATAAAAAAATATAATATAAAATATAAAAATGAAAATATACTATATAATAAATAATAAATAATAAAAAAAATAATAATAATATAAAAATATATAATAATAAATAATAAATATAAATAATATATAAAAATATAATATAATATATAATAAATATATATATATATATAAAATATATAAAAATATAAAAAAAATAATATATATATAATCAGAGAAGAGACATCACTGACACTACGTGACATCAAGCACGAGTTGAACATTTTTAGGAAAACTAATCTATATTTTGGCAAATTTCATAATGTTAACAGATAAAATTGAATCTAATATCTTTTTTATGGCGAAAGTTGGTCAAATAAATGAAATAATTTCAATAAATAAATATATATAAGATAAAGAAAAATTGAAAACGAGAAAAAAGGAAACTGAAAAGGAACGCTAAGGGAGATAACGTTTTATAATTTATTACAAAAGCAAAAAACAACTTAATCCAGTGCCCAAAGCAATTGGCGGAAATCATTTATCAATATAAAGATATAAAAACTATTTTATAAAAATACCGATAGATTTATAAATGGATTATGTTAAAAGTAAAAATAAATAAAATAATAAAATTTTATAATAACATAATAATTATTATTATTATCAAATTGAAAAATATTTAAAAAAAATTACTAAATACTTTAGAATTATAAAGAATAAAGATGTAACTTGAAAAATAATTTAATAGAAAAACAGAATAAATTAAAAATTAAAAAAATCGTAGTAGACTGAGGGACCAAACTCAAGAATATTTAAATATAAAAAAAACATAAAAAAAATAAAACAAAATAAATAATAATAAATAAAATATATGATATAAATATAATAATATTAATATATATATATATAATATATATATAATATATATATATATATATTATATAATAATAGATATATATTATTATTATATATGATATATATGCGAGATGGTGGTTGAATGGATTTTGGAAGTAGTTGTAACAAAGCGTTGTGGGATGGTAATAGTTCCGAGGGAATTGGAAAGAGAAGAAGTAATAAGTACCCTAATGTAAGGGGTAAGGGGGATAGGGGTAATGCAGGTATTATAGGGGAATTAGTTTATTAAGTGTATGTAAGGAATATATGCTGCCAGCATAGGTAAGCAATCCATTACCAACTGGTAATTTGGCTCACGACCAGAATGCCCATCGCATGACTGCACACAACTTGGGAACCAAAAAAGAAAACAACGCGTACAGACCTTATTGATACGAACAGATCCGCATTTACGAGAGCCAGCGATGATCGACTGAGACTTAAAATCTATACGATGAAACAATGAATGAGAGTGAACCAAATGAAGAAAAGGAGAAGAAAATTGTATATATAGGTTTTAATGCGCATTGCAAACACAAGGCATACACAATGATACGGATTAAACTCAGGGAACCTCTATTCACAGTGTACACGCTCATACTATGGTGTACGGTGATAGGTACTACCATGCATAAGCAATCAGACAAGTATGATCTGAACGACTAAGGGTCAAGACTTGTGTAAAGCATAAACAAGACGTCGAAAGTGATTGGAGCGCTCTCACCCAATAATAATAATGGAGTGAGGCAGGGATTGATATGTCACCTTGGTTATTCAATTAGAGGTCGGGGGTGGCAAGGAAATCGTGTTAGAATGAATGGAAAATGGAAGATAGTGGAGGGTTTCCCTACCTATTATTGAGAATGGTTTGTTTTGTGAGGCGAATCTGAAGAGATTTGAGAAGATTGGTAGAGAGATTTGGCAGGGTGTGTTAAAAGGAGGGGTTTGAAAGTAAAACGTAGATAAGAGTAAGGTTGATTGTGAGTGAGGACAGTCCTCGGTGTGAAGTTACGTTAAATGTGAGCAGCTGGAAACAGTGGTCTGTTTAAAATATTTGGATTTACTGATGTTGGGATGAAAACAGACGAAGGTGATGAGTGTAGTATTAAGCTCTAATGAATGGACAGGAATCATCTTCGTCT
>JABUQX010122391.1:12500-20582 GCA_015478945.1 Trachelipus rathkii | reverse complement strand
TAGCGGTGCATCCTTTTTTCTGCCCATCTGTCGTGGAATTCTTTCTTTCGGTGCGTTCCTGAGGCTGGATTTAATTCCCCACCTTGTTTTAAAGACACTGCGTCTGGTGCGCTCATCCTGCGCTAATTTTGGAATTTAGTTGTTTACTTCTGAGGCGTCAGCTAACACCCATCTTGGAATAGGGGCTCTGCCGTGAGTGGTGGTGACAACTGTTAAAAAAAAAAAGAAAAAAAAAGAAAGAAATAAAATATATAATAGTATATATTATATATTAATATTATATTACTAATACGATTCCAATCTTTTTGTCAGCTCAAAACAGAATCTTGTTTTGGCAATGGTGTTTACCATCCATCACTTCAAGAACTTCAAACTCCCCAGGCATTAATTTCTCAGATCGACAGTCATTTTTTCAAAATAGCGAAAATCCTATAGTCCTATATCTGTAGTTCTTTGCTGAAACAGATCCGCAGAGGTTTCATCGGTCGCGGTCAATTGTAGGAACCAATTTTTTCTTTTGGTGATATCTCCACCACATCTAGCGGCAGAAGAAATACTCAAGCGATTTTATTAGACAACAAATAGCAGCAGGATTAAACGGAAAACGGCACATTTCTACACCTGTTGTTAGTCAGTATTAGGGCCATACTGTTATGTAAGTATAATAATAGTTATTGATTGGCCGTTTCCAGTACGAATATGATAATTATATATTTTATACAAGATAGATCAAGGGTACTTTATAAGAATAGTATATAATACTAATAATAATACGGAAGATTCTTAGGTTTTTTTTATTGCAGCGCAACAAAATATAATGAATAATAACACGCACCAACACTGATTCATTGAACGAACAATGTTTACTGCTTGAAAGATGTCTGTTTCTGTGCCTGCCTTTAAATTTTGCATGTTTTGTTTGCTAGATGTGTTTTTTCGTTTTTTCAAATATTTCGTCTTTAGTAAGGTGTATATTGTAAGTAAGTAAGGACTTTACTTGACTTAGTATCTTGTTAAGACAGATGAACACGTTATATGTTTTTTCCTGATATTTAATACATTTATGCAATTTACAATTTGCGTTTATTATATATTATATTTCTGGAGTCTAAGTTTGAAGAATTTTAAAGTGTCGATGCTTTATCGAGAACAAATCGCCTGACATAGGGATGCAGCGACACAACTTGAAGGATGAGAGTGGTGTTATGATGTTAGTTTTCTGGTATCATTGGGTTTTTGCGTAAAATTGATTGGCATTGAAAGATTGGTGACATATATAGATTCATAGGGATAAGTGTGGGCTCGCATTTGATCGACAAATGTTAGGATTACCTGAGGGCATGCTTAATTGAATATTTATCATTTCATTGATCCCCCGGGCTCTTTTCAGAGCCTTCTATGTTATATACTATATTGATCTATATATATTATATGATATTGTATATTAATATATATATATATATATATATATATATATTAATTTATATATATAGTCTATATACTTTGATATATATATAGGTATAAGTTATATTATATATATTATATTATACATTATATATATATTACTTATTATAGTTATATATATTATATATATATCGTATATATATATATATAAAATAGCAGATTACTATATATTTGACGATATATATAGCATATTATCAAATATATTATATATATATATATACAGATATATATATATTATATCTATATAGTGTTGATATATTATATTTTATTAGTATATCCTATATATTTAAACACAGATTACAAAAATAAACTTATTTAATACATATTAATTATATAGTATATATTATATATATTATTATATATATATTATATATACTATATTATATATTTCATATATCTATTATAGATATTATAATATTAATTAGTATTTAATATATATTATAGTATATATAATATATATAATATATATACTATTAATATAAATATATATATATCAATATATATATAATTAAAGTATAGTATATATAGTATATATATTTAGACTAAGTATAATATATATTCTATATTTATATTAATAGTAATATATACTATATCTTATTGATGAGAGCCAGCTCTAGGTAGGAGCCACATCGCATATCTCAAAAAAACTCAGGCTGCAGCTGGACCGGGAAGAAAGGAATACGATTGCTAGGCGATCCACATGGCAAAATGCTTTTTGGTAGCCGAACGGGCAACCCTGTCGATAAAAAAAAAAGAAAAAAATAAAAAAAAAAAAAAAAAAAAAAAAAAAAAAAAAAAAAAAAAAAAAAAAAAAAAAGATCCCTATATCTCTACTCGAGAGAAACTATATAGTTATCGCTAATGAAACGTTAAAAATACACTGTTTGAAAACAAACCGTTACCTCGGAAAATGTTAAAAAAAAAAAAAAAAAAAAAAAAAGAAAAAACTACAACATTTAAAAGTGGCTATTTTTTTTTGGGTGGATGCTGGGACCTAAAATGTAGTATAAAAATATCAATATTTGTAAGGTAATCTACGGCATGCAGTAGGGGCAGCCTCGAGCCACGGGGAACACAGTGGGGGGACCGTGTCTCCTATACTACGCCCGTAGGGAGGCGGTAGGAAGGCCCCCGGACGACACGCCAACAATTAACCAAAAGAGCGGGGGTTCCGAGGCGAAGACGCGCTACCCGGAATGGGGACTGAGGGGAATTTAAGCCTTTACCCCGTGAGTTTCCCCGGAAGGCGAGAGGCACCCCGCACTCCTTGCCATGCGGTTGCGGTTTTTACCCTCTGGCGGTATCTCATTTAGATAGTATTAAAAAAACAAAAAGCAAACTTGTGATTGAAAGTCTATTTATATTTAACACATACATACAAATAAAAGGCTTCCTCCTAGAGATGAGGACCGTGTTAATATGATTACTGATTAATTAGAGCTAACATAATTGTTTGTATTTTTTATTATTTCTGTGTTTTAAATTCAAACTAATCTTTAATCCCTACTAAATTTAAAAATGACGTATTTCCTTTTCGCCTGTACTCATTGTGTAGCGTTTTAGAGATATAATTTTTTTAAAATTTTCTTTCTATATTTTTCTTTTTTTTTTTATTTTATGTACTCATTAAGTAATATGTGCATTACGAGAACTGATGTTATAGCTATTCAAAGTTCTGTAGTGTAGTTTTTTTTGAGGTATGAAGTTGTGGACATCTGTTCTAGCGGCTTGCCATTATAAATTAATTATATATAATTCATCGCTGTCAGAAAAATTAAAATACAATATAGTATATATAATATATATATATAATATATAACAATTATTAGTATATATGATATATAGTGATGTATATAACTATATGATATAAATATACGTATATATATATTAAAATATAATGAAATGATAATAATTGAGAATTTGAAAAAGGATGAGTTTTATTGTTTATTCCTCAATTCTGGCAGTCAGTCCGCCGCATCAATAGAGATGACCCTGCGACGCTTCGCACTGATATAGTAATATGCATCCATCTATTATAGTATATATATATTATATAAACTATTGTATATAAAGATTATATTTATACTATATAGTCTTATATAAAATATAACAAGAATTAGTTATTATTAGTAAGGTTAGTATTACTATCATAATATTTATGATATATACCTATAGTATCGTATCCTATAGCTATTCGGGAGGAGCAAAATGACCTGGCTTGTATATACTATTAGTATATATTATATATATATACTAGATAATATATATTAACTACATAATCATATATATATATACAGATATAAATATATAAATATAGTATAGTATATAATATAGTATAGTAATATATATAAATAAACTCTTATTATATATATGTACATTATTATGAAATTACGTTTTTTTCTTTTAATATATAATATTACTATATATACTATATATATATAAGTATAACTATAAGTATAAGTATAGTATAATACTATTAAATGTATTCAGAAGACTGATATTACGTATCAACTATTATAATAACTACATAGTCATCTGAGATGAAAAATAATAATTCAATAGTATCCATATATCAATATTATAATATATACACCTTGGGTGCTGTACTTCACGTTTATATATTTCATTAAAATGACACCCCTGACATCACAACAATTAATATGACCCTCGTCTCACCAACATCAATCAGTGAAAATTTAGGGCAAAAAGCTCACCATAACGTAAGGAGGATTGTCCTACAATTCTGTAGGTTGCTATTTCGCGCGTGACTTGCCGATTATCGGAAATTTCTGTATGACAGAAATGGTAGACAATAGGATGGCGGCGTAGAGGTCGCGTGAGTTGATATTGGCATGAAGTGTTTCGTCATCATTCATAAATTAGCTTTAAATGTAAATTTCTTCGAAATCGGTCTTTTGCTAATTCATATCTTTGGTTATTTATTTTGTGTATTTCGGGGCTTGTATTCCAAAAGCACACGTTGACTTAAATCTACAAACAGCTGATCAAAATGTTGTTAAACGAACAGTTCGTTTATGTACAATTCGTGTGGCGTTAAGACTGGATTAACATTTCTTATAAAGCTACGCTTCGAGCGTAAGCACAAAGTGAGCAAAGAACAAAATTTGGCTATAATTTTATTTTTTTTTACCGAGGAAACTTTCTCGTCCCAGAATAACATTCTTTGCACACGTTTCAAGTTGCAGTAGTCATTGTTACTGGAAAAAATTTAATAATATTTTAAAATAGACAAATAGATTTTAAAGATTTGGATAAAAATTTTCATTTTTTGTGGGATATGAGGATGATCGGATATCAATTATTTACAACTCCCCGTTTGAATTGTTAATAAAAAATTAAAAATACACAACAACTTAGCTTGAGAACAGTAACTATTAAACCACTAAATTTTAATGTATATATATATGAGTTATACATATCACGATATCCATACATCCATACATATATCAATTATATATAGTATTATATAGTAATAGTATTATATACTATATATTATAAATATATAGTAGTACATATAATACGTACTAATCATAGACTAGTAGGATAAGTATATAAGTATATATCTATATATTATATATTATATGCGTAATATAAAGTACTATATATATTAATAAGTAGTATATTTATATATTATATACTATCTCTTTCTTCGTTTTTCACTATTATCGTCCTACTTCTCACGTGATAAATTTCTTGTTTTCCTATTGGTCAACTGGTAAATTCGGCCAGTGCTCGTCACCAAAACAAGCATTATCTTATCTTGTCTCGTTAATTTAAACGTTCGAGAAACATTTTGTCAGAAAGGACCCAAATTGTGTACTCTAGAATCATGCTCCCGTAAGACATTTCACTTAATTGGCTTACTAACGCACGCAGCCACTGACTTCGTGTAAACGTGTTTTGTGGCTTTGAAGAATCATCTGTGTAGCCTGGTTGCCGTCTCGATGCTACAAGGTCAGCATTTTGTGTTATTTACAAGCCTAAGTATTTGTGCCTTTTTCGTTAAAGTGCAAAATAACTTCTTTGATAGTGATACTTAGGTAAAATCTTCTAGCAATAATAACCTATTATTACTATATTACGAATTTATTTATTTTAAGTATTACTTCTTTATATTTTATTCACTTAATTAGCGAAGCTTATGTGCAAAATCTTATTAAGCGGCCCTTAATAGAATAGTACTATTCCTAAAATAGAATGATAAATATAAAGAGGAAGCTTTTTCCTGTATGCGTACTGGTTATATATCTTCATTTTATCTTCATGGTTCGATTGATTATTATAAGGGGGATATTATTATTAATATTAATTATTATTATTATTATATTATTATATGATTATTATTATGTTATATTATTATTATTAATTATTATTAGATTATTGCTTATTTTGTCTCAAAAAATATAATAAATTTGTGTCTCTTATTTTGTTTTATGAGAATGCATTAGACCAGAACTGACCAAGTTTAGTGTCGGATTAGCCTGTCAAGCTGTCTAGATTCAATCCGTTTACGCTCAAGAACGTGAAGCGAGGTGAATTCCCCGGTGGGGAGTATATTGCTGTCGTAATCCGATCCAGAAAATCCTACACTACCCTGAAAACTCTCTGAACACAAGCAGGGTCTAAGCCTGAACCATAATAAGGAATGTATAATTTAGATTATTTAAAAAAAAAAAAAAGTATAAAAAAAAAAATAAGGAAAATAAATTCTGCTAAAAAAAAAGTGCGGATATTATGCAGGCCACGAATAAGATTTTGTCAAAAATTACCATTCTAAAACCCTAGAGTACACTAAGGATTAATCATTAAATGGGACGATTTCACACGGAAAACCGTGTGGTGAACGTTTTCCACATTGATGTCACTCATTCCTATGATATTGAGATAGCCAAAAAATTATTCGTATTTTTTCGCCTTCTGAAGAATTTCTGACTTCAACAAGAAAGCTCAACATCTGAAGTATTCTGATATAGATTAAGCAATTAGACCTGTCTCTTGTACTGAAAAATTCCGGTTCCAACTTTTACATAGTTATCAACACTCGGAGAAAGTGAATATTTAGAAACACTTGATGAGCTTGACTGAGAAATCAATGAAGATTTTAAATACTTATATTCATCTGCTACATTTCTGAGATTGAATTAGTTTGAATTGAAAGATTTGAATCCTTATTTCTACCTTCAAACCAGTCACTAAAATTTTTAACTTCCCTATTTTATGAATAAAATCTACTTTATTTTGGGACAGGAAAAATAAACGTCATATTGGGATTGGGAAAGACAATTGTTGCAAGTTTTTTGTAAATAATTATTTTCGTTGTCGTACCATTAATAATTTATTTCTTCGTTGTCGCTACCATTTAAAGGACCACTGAATGCATATGGGCGTGCAATTTCAATTTCAATTTACTTTCCAGATTTATTAGTAGTTCAAAAAGAGTTCAAGTTCCAGCTTCAACAACTAAGGTGTAAAATATGATCGAAATTTCCTATCAGTGCACAAAAGAGTAATATGAAAAATATGGAAAAGTTCTTGCTTGATATTATATAATGTTATATTCATAATTGAGAAATATTTGCTGACTTGTAAATTACCTATGTTCATCTTAAATGGAAAATTCTTTACAAAACTTCCTCATGCAATTTATGTCTATTGAATATTTGTAAGCAAGAGTGAAACAATGTGCAAAGAAACCCCTATCCATTGTGCCAGAACGAAATATTGTAGATCAATTGAGACTAACTAATTAATACATTAAAATAATAATTAATAATTAATAATTAAATAATTAATAATTAATAATTAATAATTTATAATTAATAATTAATAATTAATAATTAATAATTAATAATTAATAATTAATAATTAATAATTAATAATTAATAATTAATAATTAATAATTAATAATTAATAATAATTCATGAATATACACCAAATGTTAGGTATAAGTAGTGCGTAAAATTAGACTATAGATGAGCAGGGTTGCTTGGCTTATACCATTGGTTTATATAACCAATATACGTTTTTCTATGTTTTCTAGACCAATAAAAAACATTTTCTTGCTTTTGTTTTTGTTTAATTTATTGTTTCTACTTTTTTCTTAGAAAGCAATAAAAAATGCTTTAAAATGAAAGCATATATTACATACATTCATAATTTATAATATTTATATGGTTTAATTTATAAGGCTGATAGGCATATAGTCAAAATCTTTTACGTTATCTTTTTATTGTAAAGTACGAATATAATGGACCTTCCCTATAACATTCCAATTAATTTTTCGTGTTGACTTAGAAATTTGTTATCAACAAGTTAATTTAAGTAGTTAGATTTTTTAATTATTGGATCAGTTCCAAAGTTCTATTTGAGAATTCCTTTGCGGGGCAATATTTCCTTTCAAACAGATTATCAATAACAAAGTAGCTTGGTGAGATCTTTAAGATTAAAGCGTACTGACGACTTGTTCATTATTAAAATTGTATATAGTTTGTGATTGATATCCACGTCGGTATTTCTTCATATATATATTATATCTTATACTACTATATATATATATATATAATAAATATATATATTATATATATATATATACTATAT